>JAWNOX010000137.1:16450000-16650000 GCA_035045555.1 Drosophila fulvimacula
TGTGTTCAATTTTACCAAATTTTTCGGCGATTGGTGAACAAATATTAAAAATATTTAAAATATCTTTAAGAAACTAATTTTTTAAATTAAGTAAATAAATTTGGACTATTTCCAAAGTAAGCTATAGAGTTTACCTAAAGGTTTTGGCTTGCTGGAATTGGAATCCTTAATCAGAATATTTCTATTATAAATTTTTAGCCAAAAGAGCTAATTTTATAAATATTTTGAAGATTGTTTTATATTAAAAAAAATTAATAAATAGATGATATCACAAAGAACTACACAAAGCCTTACATAATAATTTTTTATATTTAAAAAAAAAACTTTGTGACTAAAATATTCTGATCAGTTTGAAGATTCCAAATTAATTTAAATAAAAACTTTCTGTAAAATTGAATTAGTTTCTTGGTTACACAAAACTGTTGAGCTGTGTATTAATTGAAAATCATATCAGACAAAGCCAACTCTGATAGCTGACTTGCACAGAGAAATCCTTAAGTCCTTATATGGACCAACTTGCAAAACAGTTAAAGAATGAATCTACTTTTGTTTTATTTATTCTGAAGATTTTAAAGAGTTTTCTTTACCAATCCCTAAGCAATTTATTGCTTCAGTAAATAAGCCTGCTCATGTTTGGCTATATGTGGTATCAGTTCATGGCGTCAACAGTTTAGTGTTTCCAGACCAACTGCTACACCTGTTCTTAGGCAAATCAAACTTCACAGTTCGCCATACAAAATAATGTCGTAATAGGAACAGTTCAAGGGTCTTTCGCCGGGGCACAGAAATCCGCATGACACGGTTCAAGTGCCAAGTGGCTCGATCGCGACAAGGGGAACAAAAAAAGCCGCGCTCTTTTGCTGCCCACATGCGCTGGGCCAGAGCCAGGCCCAGGTCTGGTGTTCTACGGTTCGACGATTCTCAACGCTCAGAGTTCCCCTTTGAACCCACCCAGGCAAATGCGACAACTGTGCAGCAGCAGAAAATAAGAAAGAAGAGGAAGCAGACAGAAGAAAGCCACAAAAAAACGAACTAAAAGGAACACCTGATCAAAATTTCAAATTATTACAACGGCATGGGCTAGGCATAAGGACACAAACCCAGTCCCATCATAGCTCGTGCGCGAGTTGTTATCACACACGCACACGCACACACACACACATATACACTCAACTATGAGCCATGAAAATGCTTTGGTCTAATGAGCACCGCTCGCAAGAATGAAAAACTTCCAACTTGGTCACTGTAATTACGCGAGCAAAAGAAAATGCATTTCTAGGGTAAATTCTTATGCTCGCTCGCTCAGTGACATGTATGGGGTATATTGGTTTTGTGTGAGCATTTGATAATGCGAGAATTGAAGTTTGGCATGTAGAAAAGGGGCTAGTTTCCCATATTTATAGAGTTAGAGCTAGACTGATCTAGACTGATACTAGAGCTCATTCATATCATATACGTTATCATACTTATTATTTATATATTTTATATAAAAATTATATTATATAGTTCTTATAGTAAAGGGAATATTCCATCAGAATTATGCTCTTAAGATTTTATTTCATTTTTTCTTAATAATTAATATTCTACTCTATTCTATTCTACTTTATCCCTCTCTAAACCCTATTCCTAGCCATTTTTATTAATACCAACAAGTACACTTGCAGTCGTTTACGCCCGTTCGCAACCTTCCTTCTAGTTGTTTATTTTGTGTTTTGGACTTGGGGTCGTAGTCGGGTCATTCGAAATGTTACATGCATGCACCTGACACCGCCGACTCATTACTATTTGGGCGAGCGAGTTGAGGAAATGCTGCGCTGAGGAAGTGGTTCCTGAGCGCGTGCTGTTTGCGAGCGCTGGCAGCCGAAGCTGAAGTCGAAGGTGAAGTCGAAGTTGAAGTCGAAGGCGCAGGCGAAGGCGAGGGCAAAGTCAGTCAAGCGCTGCGTCAACTTCAGCATAATTTGGTCGCGGTTCGCTGATGGCGGTGGTGGTGGTGGCGTTGCTGCTGCTGCTGCTGCCGACTGTTGGTGGTGTTGGTGGTGGCAGAACTAACAGTTTTCCCTAGCGACGTTTGACCGTCCAGCACAGCGCATGCGCAACCCTTGTGAGTTTTCCAGCAGCGGCAGCAGCATTACAAATTGGGCGCCAAAACGTGCAGCAGTCAATGACATTGGCCCAAGGAGCTGGTGCCGAGCCAGGACCCCGAGCGACATATGCGCCAGCGCGCATGGCTCGTGCCAACACATCAGCATAACAATTAAACATAAATATACCAAGGATAACAGCTACAGCAACAACGACCATTTTAACTGCGCCCAAAAAGGTGGCTTCGTTTTGGTCATGTGGGCGCGACATTAGCTGCTTACTCTGTTTACTCTGAGATACCCTATATTATGGAACAATTGCAAAGTTGTATATAATAGAGAAAGTCCTCATCGAGTCAGCCTTGCTAGGTCTTTAGCATTTGCTTGTAAGATGCAACAATAAGTTAACGTGAGAATTACTTACTTTTTGTAAAATCGATATAAATCGATATGTACTTAAACCTTTATTGAGCATATCGTCCAGTGTTTTTCTATAATATTATTTTTTGCTACATGACTTTTTGTTGATAATCAACTAATAAATATTTATTTTCTAAAATGTTCATTTATTTCTTGATGTTATCGATAAATATCGTTTATTTGAGGCTATGGACTGAATCATCGCATTTTATACACAGATTTTCTTTAGTAATTGACTGAGCCATGTTGATTATTGAAAAATATAAATTTTTTAAGAAATCGATCAAAGCCGAAAAATATTTATTTATATCTTATTTCCTTTAAGTGAGACACACTAAATTTAATACATGGATTCTTGGTTTAAATCAATTTTATAATATGTAAATATTTAAAAAAATTTCTATGCTATATATTTATGTCTATATGCCATTTTTATGCATATATATATTTTTAAAATTGTTATTATTATTATTATTATTATTTATTTTTATTTTTTTTCAAATTAAGATTATTACCATTCTTCAGAAATTTATTGAGATAAGTAGGAAATGAAAATTTGTATATGTTTTTAAATCAATAAATATGAAGACCTAAGTTAATTTTTAATGTAAATATATAACTATATTGACGCATAATAGAGGTAATTCAGTGAGCCTTTGGATCACGCTATGATCATCTGTAGTACTACAGACAACAGTAAGCTTCATGTATTCAAGTATACATACATATATCCTAGAATATCTATTGACAACAGGGCAACTGCAAGTCGTGCAGCCTTTGGCCAGCAAATGTCGACTTGTTTTAACTAGAACAGGGTGGCTTTTAGCCCGATATGTGCGATCTGGCGAGGGCGGGCGAATTGCAGCCGGCTGCCGTTTAAGGGTTAGCTTTGCGCAGACCAACTGACGCGCGCGCCCACGATTCAGGGCGCTATATCGCCCGATAATGCTTCATATAGCACCGCTGAGTCATAGCAAACGGCTCGACCGTTTGTAACGGTCACGCACGCAAGCAACTGCACGGCTCATATGGCTCACACATGTATGCGTTGTTATTGTGTTATCCTGCCAGCCAGGCACATTCTCGTTGTTTGCTTAGCGCCTCGTTGTGAGTGTGTGTGGAAGCTTCACGCCGTGCTGCCCTTTGTACGCCTACCCAACCCGGTAATTACAACAAAATGTGACCAACTGACTTTACGTGCCGACTTGAACTATATATATATATATATATAAATATATATAGCCTGGTTTGTGGCTCAAGCGAAATATGCTGCGCATATGTGCATCTGGTGGCCATGCTGCTCCTACCCGATCCTGCTCGATCCTGCCTGCTGCTGACTTTTGTACTTTTCATTTAGCGCGAAATTTTGCAATTATTAATTTAGGAAACAGGCGTCGGGTTTTGCTTGGGTGGCATGGTGCCTGCCGACCCATACAGCACTCGAGGTGCCCTGCCATTAGCCCTAAGCATGTGCTCTACCCACTTCATATATACTTTACTTTGTAATTGTTTTTGTTTCCTTCTTTTTTTTTTTGCTGCTGGGAAATTTTACATTTTGCACCATGGGCGGGCGGTTTTTGTATTTAAAGTGCTGCAGTTTGGGGTGTGGCATGGCCCACTTGAAATAGCTCTCAGAAACAGTTAATAGCTGACTATAAAAATGACATATGTATGCGAAAATATGTACATATATATAGATGTAAATATACATGTGTTCGAAATACTATCAATTAAATTAAAGAGGAAATATCTTGAATTTATTATAATTTTTATTTAATTTACAAATTTTATAAATTAAAAATTTGTTTAATTATATAACAAAAATGAATATATTTGTCGAATTTTTCGAATTTTGAACGAAAGTTCCTTAAAAAAAATTAAATTAATTTACTATAAATTTTATTGAAATTATTAAACTTTTTTTCAAATATCTGGAACCTGTCTCCTTTTTATCAACTCTCACAGTTGACCTTTGAGCATAATCTTGAACTATATTTAGCAAAATAATTTTGATATAAGTAAAATAAACCGCAACATCGTTCAGTCCACACACAGCCATCAATATGAATATTAAACTCATGTTCAGCACAATATTCCCACATTAAATGCATTTTGTAGTGCAGGAAGCTCACATCAATGAGCACTTAGCAGGATTCAGGCAGAGAGGCACGTAGCGGCCACAATGTAACCCAAGTAAGATTATGCTCGAGGGCCATAAAGTGCAACATGTGCATGCTAAAAGTTGGCCAAGCTATCGAATGACACGAGCCAGGGAGCGAGCTGCAGAGCTCCCAGGGGATGCCAAAGGGGGGGTCAGAGGCGTTGCCACCCGATGCAATTTATGTAGATGTAGGTCGAACGCTTTGTCAATTGCTCTGGGCTGGTGTCAAGAGTAGGCTATAAACGATGACCAGAAAACTTAAAGAAGTGACCCTTGCGCTCTGGCCAGCCGTGGGATCGCGCTGTGTGGCTTCCCACGAAGTAGGGGCCGTTGCCGTTTAACAGGACGAGCGCAAAAATATTGATCTGTAATAAAAACTGAAGCGTACGGCAAGTGCACATAAAATCAAATTAATAGTCCTTGTCGGTAGGCTGTCAGGCTAGCACTTTGTTTTGGTTCGAGCAGTGGGAAACTCGGCGCACAAAGGGCACAAAAGGCAATAAATTTCCAAAGGACAATGGCAAAAAAAAAAAATCCGAAATAAAAAGGAAAACAAAATCAGTTTGTCTTATCGCCCAAATGCAATCTCTCACCTTTCAGTTTGGCAATTAGTTCAAGTGCACGGACGAGCGGTGTACCTGCTGCAGGTCCTTTCGGGCTGCCCGCAAAATGGGACCGGCAATGCCAAGTTTCGTCCTGTTGCAGATTTATTGACCGAAAATCAATAAAATATTTATTGTCTATTACGCAACGCCTGATGCTCGAGTGGGCGTGCCAGACGGGAGCCGTTTGTCCAGCACATGTCCTGGCCAAACTGGAGCTGGGCGAGGCAGCACATATGCTGGACAAACTGCATGTCCTGCATGTCCTGCCTGGGTCAAGTGCACCATTCTCTAACTTTTTTTTTTTTGGGTGAGCTGAGCTGCGCAATTAAGCAGCACGAAACGTTTTGCGATTAGATTTGCTGCAAAGGAGTGAAAAATGCACCGAGTGCGCAGCAGAGTGTCACAGTGCGTGTCCTGCATGTGCTGGACGTGCGCTCGCGCGCTAAACAAAGCGCTGCAGTTAATTGCCAAAGCCACCAAACTGAAAGGCAGACGCGCCACGGGATAGGCGCCAGCCAGGACAACGCTTAATGAGCGGACGAATGTCTGGGATGCGCCAGGCCAGGACACAACAGCGCTGCGCAGGAGCACGCTGCGTGGGCCAGGCGCACTGAGCCTAACCGTGCGAAATCGCTTGCCAGGATCAAACGGAGCACACGCTGACAATTTGACACGTCAGAACTTTGCATAAAACTGCGCGAGGCACCGAGACACCGAGATACCTAGCTATATGGGCATATAGATATATGGCTCGATAGACGTGTCCTCGACTTGTGTGGTGGCAAAATCATAATCGTTTTCTAACTCCTTCACGCCGCTAAGCACTTGAGGCAAAGGTCTTGCCGGCAGCACAAACAAACTTCCATGCATTGTTTGACCAAATAATGGAATGAAAAAATAATATGTGGCCCGGCCGAAGGACTCGAGTCATAGAGAATCGACTATTATATACATATTTGATTACTTTTGTTATTTCTCACAATATTTTCGCTCAATCCTGGCCGCCAACTCATTTGTACTTAGCTTCCAGGAATTCCTCCATCTGACCACACAACAAAAAAAGTACCTTCGAGCCGCGGCAAAACCTCAAACACCTAACCGCAACTTCAACCTGCCTCAGCCTGTGTACATTTATGATATATATTCTTGGTCGGGTCGACATGATTGCGCACTATTTTCCAATGTTTCCAATGTTTGCTGTGCCTATAAAAATCTGGCCTCGTCTTTTGTCTTTTGCAATTGTTTGGCAATTTCGTATAATGCATCGATTTCCCGGTCCCGGGAGGTCTGTCGATTCCGATCTCCGAGCCACAATCGACTCCCAGCCCGCTTGCAATTTCATGGCTGTCCGAGTGCTGGTCAAGGGGCGGCACTTGCCCCTTTTTTTTCGCGTGTCATCTCTTTTTACGATCTTATTCCTGCTAATGATCTTTTCAAGGCTGCATCGCCGCAGACAACATTAGCTAATGCTGGCGTGCAATGGGATACGCCAAATTTGTGCTCCCTCATGGCAGACGGTTCCTCGAAAGTTTCGCAATTCAATTTGAGCACGCATGAGACTTCTTTGAATGCGCGAAATGTGAGCACAAAAAAAAAAACATTTACAATTTTGACAGACTGCATATAGGATTACCAAATATTGGATTAACCTTTAAGTTGAATTTAAATGCTATTTTAATCTCATCATCTGAGATTTTCGAAACATTTTTCAATTAATTTAAATTTATTATCTCCAAAAACTCACCTCATCTCTCGCTTTGTGGCGCCTGCTCTGCTGAGGCACATTCTTCTACTCGAGCACATGGTATACCTGGAATTGAGATTAAAAAAATAAATAAAGAACCGTTAATGGTCCAATAAAAGTGACCTTAATGAAATTTAAGCGAACTGGGCAACAGCTGCTGTTGTCAAATTTAGTGGCTAACGAGTTTCAGTCGAACCATTATTAATTAGAATGCACTTGGGCAAATCGGCCATGAAATTGGAGCAACCTTGCTGACAGCTTCCAAATCACTGCACAGTGAGAGATAGCGAGAGAGCGAGAGAGAGAGGGGGAGCTGTAGCTGTGGCTACACTTGAATTGCTCAATCAATACCACATGCAAAGCATGTTCTGGTTGAGTTTTTGGGCTCAGGTTCATACTAAATCAACGAGGACATATGGTCAACAAAATATATCGTTGATGCTGCCCCTGACGGGTTGACCACTTCAAGAGACCGTGCCGCGCAACTCTCGAGCTCGTCTCGAATTACAGGACATTTGGTGTACTGAACTAGCCCAGCGCCCAATAATAAAAACATTGTCATAAACAAGGACCAGCGACAGCGCCAAGCCAAAAGGATCAAGTGCAGCGGCAATCGAGGCTACCAGTTGTTGTCCCGTCTGTCGCTTTGTTTTGATAAAATCTCAAATAACGCCGACCAGTCTATTCCCTGCCAGTTCATTAGCAACTTGTTATTGTTTGGCTGTAGTCGCGACGCGACTGAATTATTTTTTTATACAACATCATTTTTGGCTGCCGCAGGAACTGATCCTTAGGGTTTTCTCTTGTTTACGTCGACTTCTAAATTTCGGCTCATATAAACCAAAGCCCCAGGCAGACAACATGTGTTGCAATCCTTAGTTTATGTTAGCTAAAATCCTTTTCAGTTGCAGAGTGTGTTGTTGGCTATTGATTGGCTAGCAGATACCCTGTGGCTGCTTGATTTCTATGAGTTTCGATTTCTAATTTGGTAAATTCTTAGGGATTGTCGATGGAAGTTGAAATTACATGATTATGTAAAATATACTCATATATATGAACATAAATGAATTTTTTTTAAAATGTAAAATAAGCTTGAAATAGCTTATATAGCGTATAATAGCTTTTTCTGGCGTCTACAGCACGTAATGAATAAATATGAATGGCATGTTTCGTATTTATCATAATGGGCATATCGATATTTATCGATTTATAAAAAGAAAGTCTAAATAGCTTTGCTTTACATTTACTCATATACATTAATCTAACTTAACTATAAGAATAGTTTAAGTTACTCTGTCTCTGTCTCTCTCATTGGATCGGTTCAGTTCTTGATGTCGTTCAAGCATATATATAAATAAAAGAAAATTATTCATACAATTTCCAAGTACAGCTCACGACCATTATACACATCCAATTATGGCCCTTTATAAGCATTTCTAAAGTGTCTTTGGTATCAAAATTTAGATTCAGTTTTCATAGGCTCAGACCTAACACCAAAAATTCCTTTGTGTGCCGTCTGACTTACGATAAACGCATTTGGGGGCATTTGGATTTTCCCAGGCGCTGCGCACTATTGGAGCCGCATCACACATTTTCCTTTCAGTTTTCCTTTGTTCGCGGCCAAAGAATGGGCACATGATTTGGTAATCTGTGAAAAAGCCAAACCCCCATTAAACCGCAGGCGCTCTTAACTCGTTTTTTATTCCTTTTCTGTATTCTTTCGAATGGTGCATACAAGAAAACTCGTTACAGCGACGTCTCCAAGTGTGCACAGACATGAAAAGGCTTCATCACAGTCATCAGCATAGCCCGATCCTTAACAGCGTCCACGTGCAGGCCGCGCTTCAGTCGTGGCTTAAGAGCTACCGTCGCTGAGCTAAGCCCCCGCCCCCGCAGCCGCACCCGCTCCCGCTCCTGCTCTATGTATACGGATTGTACCTGTGCCTCAACCTGTTTGCCTAGCCATTTATCAATTTCCATGTATTGTGTGCTCTATGCTCTCGCCTTCGCCTTCTCCTTCGCCATCGCCTTCGGTTGTGCCTGCAACTTGTTTATTTTCCATTTCTCTGCAGGAAATCTCGACTCGTTTTCTTATGGGTCTAACTTCCAGTTGGACTTTTCCCCTGCAAACAGGTTCTATTGTTCGGCCTACCCCTCTCTACGTTGCCTATGTACCTGTATGTATTGGATTTTCCTCCATGCACTGATTCGTCTCTACCTGTGCCCTTCTATTTACCTCGGCTCGTTCCGTCTCTGTCGCAGTTCTCTGTTGCCTCACTAGGGGGGAAATTATATGTTTTGATTTTTAACGGAAAATTGCTGAGCAAGGCGCTCCATAACAAAACTTGAGCGAAAGGTCCTCCCGCCGAACTCTAGAGCAATACAAACAGTCAATTTTAATGACATACCCAATATAAAACGCAATCATCTAATTTTTATGTAACCTCTTCAAAACTGATCTAATGAAGGGTTGCATTCCAGTTTCTCACGGCCGTGCGGTCAATCACTTTGGAGGTCATTCAACCAGTTCCTTCACGAACACTCATCTCTCAGCATAATTGCTTTTTCATAACTATTGGATTTATGCATTAGCATCGGGATAGCCAACGAATTTCACGGCTCGTTGGTCGTGGTTCCTTTCGAGGCGTGTGCATAAAATATTTGATTTTGATCTTCAG
Source organism: Drosophila fulvimacula (assembly GCA_035045555.1). NCBI lineage: Eukaryota > Metazoa > Arthropoda > Insecta > Diptera > Drosophilidae > Drosophila > Drosophila fulvimacula. The sequence goes on from JAWNOX010000137.1 coordinate 16,459,690, forward strand.
ATTGGTAATACGCACGATCTATAGCTACTGCCCCAATGCCAAAAATCGATTAGTTACCGCTATGCACATAGGCTCTGCAGGACCCAGTCCTTTCTGCTCGATGATATGATCATTACAATGCACGTGTCGGTGCGTTTCAAGTTCCGACTGCTGCCCGAAAAGGGTAATTAATGATGGCATTCTATAGTTTTTGCATACTCGCAAAACGATCTGCAACTGGGCAATGATTTGTTGAACCTCCTAGCGGACCGTACCGGCCCTACCCCTCTCGACTTGCCGCACTGTGCACACAGGTTTTAGCTCATTTACAACTCATTTTTATGAGACTCTGCAAATGGCAATTAACATGCTCCCATGAGTTTGCGAATTCTTTTGCCTAAGATCCTTTGAAGTACTGTTTGTGGGCAGCGCACGGATCGAACAATGTGCTCAAATGTGCCGATTTCTTTGGTCGAAGCCTATTTGTGGTCGGCTCTTGAATGGGCAGGAGGAACTTTGAAGTATATAGAAAATGTTTCTAAGGCAAGTCTAACTAAATTTTATGAAAATGTGTAATTTTAACTTTACATAAATCTGAAAAAATAGATATAACTCTTTTATGACTAAAGTTACCCAACTCAAGATCTTCTATAGCTACCAACTCATTTACCTTTGAACACTATTAAAAGTAATTAAAACTCAGCAAAAGAGAGTCTCCCAGCGTATTCACTAACTCATATATCAAACAAGGGCCAAGTTGAAAAACTTCCGAATTCCCTTTAAGAACACCTCCAATGCTAAGACAATATAAAACGATCATTTAGACAATAGGCATTCAGATCCTAACTCTACATGTAAATAAGACCAAAATCATTTACATTCAATTCAGACTTAAGCTAGGCAACGTTAGGCTCTTTGCATTTTAGCAGACGAGTGTGAAAAGCCATTAGATAATTTTACAAATAGGCCGCGCGGGACTCAAGAAACAAGTACCGAAAAACGAAAAACAATAAAACTGAAATCAAAAACCTCTAATACAAACATTACGTAAGTCAGCTACTGTTGCGAGCCCAGGCGGCATTTCCAGGGAAAAACATAAAAACTTCCGTTCAATCTATTTCACTTGTGCAAAAAGCAAAAACAAATATGTATATAGAACTTGATCTGTTTTCCAGGAAGTTGAACAATTTGTGCATAATTTGCATAGCTGAAGGCTTAGGGCGGCAAACTGTTTGACGACATATTGCTCAATGGCATGGATCAATGGGAATCCAAATAGAAGAGCAAAAAATAAGTGCAGATGCTAGATCTATCTATATTGGTCTATCTCCCATGCTCACACACAGACACACAGGCATGTGTGAGCTCTACTCTTTCGCTCAACAAAAACGAGATCATCTCATATGTGCACAAAAGCATTTCGCACATTTAGGCTTCCAAATGAATGGACACAAGGCACAGGTCACCGGACACAGGACTTGTGTGGTCAGGAGTTCAGGTTCCCTAGCTTACCTAGATCTAATATGCAGATATTATCGTAGCAGCTGTGCCGGCTAACTGAACAGCCAAAGTTGCAGTTCGCTTAATCAATTAACAATGGCCTGAGCCGAAAAAAGGAATCGAGTAAGGAATATGAGAAGCGTTGCAAGGATAAGCCTACTTTAACTTGAAAATATTGCCAGAGCTCTGCATAGTTTTAGGGCTTTTGTTTTGAAAGGAATAACTAACTTGCATATTGTTTTGTTGCATATCCTTAATGAATATAAGGCAAGCATTGTCAGTGAGTGCGTGTGTGTGTGTGTGGGGTGTGGCTGTGTGTAATATTGTTTCAGCAGCACGTACACCCACATGCCATGGCAATTCTTGAAAGTCTTAAGCCGACCTTTGAGCCGGCCAGCGGTCATGATTGTGAGTTTAAGATACCAACTACGAAATGCGCACCACACACAACTCTACACACACACACACACACACACGCACACACATCGAGTTATTGGCTTTGGCTGTGGCGCGCAAAATGAACAGTTCGTAACGAAAATCCTTTTTTCAAAGGCCGCACTAATATCCTTTCACAGTAAAATTTGCTTGGAAACAACCCAGGAAAAAAAAGAGCGCCAAAAATAGTATCCTTTTTAGTCCTGCGTGTATGTGTGTGTGCGTGTGCTACCCTAGATAACTAATACACACGGAACTCGAAAAACAAATTCGAGCTGATGCTATCTTGCGCTCGACTGCTCCTCAAGTGGTCGCACAGTTACAGATACAAATGTATCTCAAGCAGTCAGCTGACTGATGACCGTTAGAAATCCCGGCAGGTTCCTTTGTTGACAGTGCGATGCACTGAAGCATATATCAAAGCCAAAGATACGAGACGACAGATAGCCACCATGGAGAGCAGAGGCAGCCCTAGCAAGAGAGCAAGCGACAAGTTTACCTAGTTTTTTTCATCCATTGATATTTTTCGGGTCGACTTTTATTCGGGCGCAACTAATCTGAGTTTGCAATAATTATTATTTGTTCCGAACAGCCTGGCAGTCAGTTATATATCTATATATATATTTGGGCGACCTCTTCCTCTAATGATGATGCGCAAAACGTCTTGGCCTTATCACAATATATCTCCATTTCTCTGGAGAGGCTGTGCCCTTTTCGGTAATGCATACGGATTTGTGTGCTGATTTTTGGCCACCGTCGTGGCGGTCAGATTAAAATCAATTAGCCGTAAAATGCAACTACTAAATTACTATTTTTTGCTTTACGATTTTTTGTGTGGGCCGAGACGGAGGTGGAGTTGGGCTAGACTATCTACAAATATAGTTGTTAGATCTTTGACGGCAGCAGCTATGTTTATGATATTTTAATTGCTTATTAGGGAAGATTAGAAAAGTTAAGAAAATGAGAAATGAGATTTTCTATTAAATATATAATATGTGTTAATGAATAAATATAGTATAATAATTCAAAATTTAATATTTTTATTAATAATTAATTTAAATAAAATTTATAAATATATATTTAATATTTAATATATTTAAAAACAAATACGTTTCTTAATAATTCTGTGAAATTAATCTTATATAATTTTTAACTAAGCGGAAAGACTATATAGGTCGTATGCAATCCATCCATCTATCCGTAAGAACGCAAAGCTTACATATATTATATAGTTATAAATATTATAATTATTAAGTTTATTATATCTACTCTATCGAAATTCGATAACAATATTACTTCATACTTTTAACGCCTAATTGATCTACTTTTCAGTTAGTTCCCATGATCTAGCCCCCACAGTATATAAAGCTAACTCCAGCTAAACCTCTTTTCGTAGACTTTACTAACAAATATTTGTTTCTGCTTACATTAGCATATTAAAAGAGATGAATTAACAAATTTCTACCTGCAGCTGTACTAGCTTTACAATTAAGCCTTACTTCCTATATTGATTTTTCATTGACTATTCGAACTGTTTAATATTTTCGACGCATCATCGCATCGTTGGGACTTCCTTCCGCCTATGCGACAGCAAAGCGGCTTATGAGATGTTTTTCTTATTATATTTTCTTTATTCTTCTTCTTTTCGTTTGCTGTGACTCCTTGGACAATGAAAGTAAACAAACCTGTGGCGAGGTAAATAAACTTGCGAGAGGCTTGATCGACGCCAGATACGACAAGAAGGAAAACAGCATTCTAAGAAATAGAAGAAGCACGGGAGACAGGGGAAGATGGTTGGGCGGGGGACACGGGCAATAAAATGAGGTGGAGATACTTGTACTAGACAAACCAGTTGGCTGCCTCGCCAGCCACAAACACACACACACAGAGACAAAGGGTTGCCACTTGGAGAAAAATCAGGAAAAACAGAACAGAGCGAGGACTGAGCACTGAGGACTGTACTTTTGCTGGCTGCTACCCAAGACAAGACGAAGACCCAAGAGCTAGACCAATGGATGCCCAGTACCAGTACCAGTTTGGAGCCAGCAAACAAATAAATAAGCGTGCAGCTAGAACATAGAGGGAGCGTTGACTGAGACGTCGACTGCAGCGACAGCGACGACGGCGACTGCGACTGAGGCACGGCTTAAGCGTGATTACACAGTAAAAATACTAGTAGATGAGGCGAACGGATACGAGTACAAACGGCGGAGCACCGCGACATGCCTGGCATAATAAAGGGGTACGAGCCAATGGGCAGTCGCCAACAACAACAACAGCAATGTAAATGTTTATGTATCTATGGGATACAACGGCGATCGGCCTAGGCAGCAAAAGGTGACTGATCTTTACAATTCGACACTTTGACTTTACAACAACAGCAGCAAAGAAAGACCGAATCAAAACAAACGAGAGTTCATTCATTGAAAGCGCTCGACTAGCAGTTACCCTATAAATTTGTTTGCTTCATGTAAAGGACAAGAGCGAGAGAGAGACAAAGAGACAGAGATAGAGAGAGAGAGACGGAGAAAGGCAGAAAGCGAGAGAGAGAGCAAGAGAGATATAGAGCGACAGCGAGAAGGGAGATAGAGAGAGTGTGGGGGCGAGGGCTTAATGATATTGTGGGTGGAAAGCATAGAGAGAAGTCTTATAGATAAAACTTATAATTTAATATTAAAAAAAAAAGTATTAATCCAAATTGTCTCTCTCTTTACACTAAACCCAAAGAACCCAATTACGATCAAAATAAATAAAATAAAGTGTAGAGTGAAATAGACCATTCAGTATTGATAATTGATAATTATCGATCTTAAATTATCTGAAATCCTTTGGGTCAATCAGAAAGACTAACGGCTAAGTGATCGATTCAAATATATCCCATATATATCACACATCCCCTGTTAACTTCAATCACGATAAAAAGAGAAGAAACTGTGAAGCAATCGTATCAATCTCATATTGCTACTTATCGATCACGAGTTATATAGAATCCTTCGGTTCAATCAGCAAGACAAATTATAAAGTCGAAATTCATTCAATATATTCAATATATATCCTATATCCTATAGATATAACACCTATGCAAAGCAATCACTGATGTCATTCGTAGCCCATGTGAGCCTTTAAGCATTTTCAATTGCTCTAGGGTATTAAAAATGCATTGATGTCGAAAACAAAGTTGTAAAAAATCGAAAGGTGAGCCGAGGGCAACACATGACAGCAAGAAGAAGACATAAAAACAAGTATCCAAGCAAAAGGATGCACGAATCGATACCGGACAGCATGTTTATGCATGAATGTCTGTGTATGTCTCAGTGTGTGTGTGTGTGTGTGTGTGTGTATGTGTGCATGTGGAGGCAGGGTCAAGGTAAACAAAGATTTACCTTTATGATGGATTTTGCTTGACTGAGCGTGTTAATGGATTTTCGTGCGCTCCTCTCTAAGTTCTACTCAAATTCGAAGGCAATCAAAATCAGTGGCAAAGCTGGCATTTAGAAAAAAATAAAAATATAAAAAAAATTTGTGTACGTCCCTAAGTACGATAAATGTAAATGGATCTCGGGTTTTAGATTTGACCGAAACCAGTTCTCTGAAACCGAGGAAATGTACCGCAGTTGCAGTGTGGCAAATGTAAAAACTTGTTGTAAATCAGCAGCAGCAGCAGCAGCAGCCGTTGAGCAGCTGCTGGCTAGAAGTCCATATTCTAGCAGAGCAGTCGAGCCTTAGCTTTAAGTTTGCTGCATGAAAAGCTGCAGCCCTGCAGAGCGACAGAGAGGTGCGGGGGGCGCTACAACCCTTTGGCACACGGGGCTCGACAGCCTGTCAGTTTAGTTTGCGTCTGAATTGTTGACTGAGCAAGCATTTTTATGATGGAATTATTACATCATTCATCTTCATCAACAATGACACGAAATGAGGCACAGTTTCAGATTTTTTTCTCTCACTCTCTCTTGCAGTCTCTCTCGTTCTATCTCGTAATGCTAAAACATGCTTATCGACTTCATAATTTACATAGCTTTACGACCAGACTTTAGCCAGAGACTGCAAATTGTCATGCGGGTTGCTTTTGCTCCTGTTCCTGCTTGGGGTTGTTGCTGGGAACAAAAACAGAGTTTTGACATCAAAAGTGTCTGCACTGATATGAAATCTAATTACCTTACTTCTTTTGTCAAAAAGAAAAGCTGCGAAACTTATGAATGTCAACAAACTTGAGATTATATTCTTATATAAGATAATCAAGTCTTATTACTGCTGAAATATATTTCTGATTTTCATAACTCTTTATCCTTAATGATGATGATCATCAACAAACAAGTTCCAGGCCCAAATTTGTCCTATTCAAAATCTCAAAAGTATCTCTTAACTGAAACACTTTCCAAGCACTTTTTAAGGAAATCAGAAAATTTAAGCAATTTAGAATAGGAATAGTATCTATAGAATTTCCTTACATCCCATTCAAAACCTCACAGAACATCATATTACAATCTTCCAGAACATTTCAGATCAAATACATAATTTCAAATTAACAAACAAGTTACAATACCCAGTTACTAGCCCGAGGAATGCCGTTTCGCATTTCGCACTTTCTCACAGTGTGATCTAACGACTTTTTGCTCCACTAACCGTCAAATTGCTGAAAGGCAAAACTCCAACAAGCAACTGCCATAATTCACATGACCCAAAGACCGAAACCGGACTCGGACTCGAAGATTCTCAGTTGTGTCAGGCCGCACACAGCGCTTGAAGGAAATATGAAACGGAAGCCACGTCGGCGAAGGACAACACCAGCGCCACTTTACACAGCGAGTAACAAGGATAACAACAGAAGAACAGAAAAAAAACTTGAATAGAAATTCCTGAGATAATCAACAGCATTATCTCTCGATTATGTGTTGAAAATTCCATGAAAATTGCACAAAATAAAAAAGAAGCGAAACACCGCCTGACGGTTGCGAAAAAAGAGAATCTTATTGAACTATATCCGGATGATCGTCAGATGATGATGTCGTTGATGAAGGAACACCCGAGTGGCGGCGCATCCGCTTCTCCTTTGCGCAAATGTGAGCTCATCAAGCCCTCGGTCACTTGAGGTTTAAGCCGGGCCTTAGCCAACATTAAAAAACCAATGAGAAATGCCGCAAAAAAAATACACATATATATATATATTTATCAGACATGCACCCAAATGAGGCAAGGCCAGAGCGAGAGGGAAAACTATCCACAGAGCGAGAGCGAACGAAACGAACGTGAGAATTTGCTGGTCGAATGTCCTTTAAATTTGCCTGGCGCATTGTGCCGCATCAAGTACTTGTATAGATTTTACTAGTTGTGTCCTTATTATCCTGCCTTGGACGCATTGTTGCCGCACAATGAAAGCATTCACATAGACTATATATATATGTATATAGGAGGAGATTTTTTACAGCGCTTCCAATGAATTCCGTTCGCTGAAAGAACTCAGTTTATGAATGAAATACGCACACACAATATGTTTATGTGTTATTAAAGCGAAATTGCCGCGCTATTTTATACTCTGTAAGTGTTTTATTAAACGGGCATGTTAGGTTTATTTATTTATTATTATTTAATATTTTAATTGCAAGCTAAAGTTTTATTTTCGCAAGAAATCAGATTTAAATCCAATATTAAATAGCTATTCATATTAGGCCTCTACTAATCAGGTTGGGTCAACAAGAATTTCTCTTAATATGATAATATTAAAGATTAATAAAAAGAGGAATACCAAAAATAAAAATTCTACATAGCGAATTTTCAAATATTAAATTATATATGCTAACATTTAGATTCTCACAATATACGAATATAAAAATCTATATTTTAGTGTTAAGGCTAATGCATAATATATATATATATATGTTAAAATATTATACATTTATCGAGACTTTAACTAATATATATATTTATTTTAATTTTTTGATAATATTTATTTTTTCATTACTTAATATATATTTTTTAACGTAGATCCAAATACTATAAAACAATTTTTTATAGTACTTGGATCTATGAATTTAAGGAATTTAGCTGTTAGTTATCAATCACAAATACAGCAGGACAGCAGCTCATCATACAAGTACAGGGTATACTCTAGTCGTGTTCTCTGCCCTCAACTTTAATGTTGAATAAGAAAATTGTGAAAACAAAAACCCACAAGCCGAGGAGTGCAGGCGTGAGAAGAAGGAATTTGCGGCCTTGTCGACAACTTTATTAGGCCAAGTGTTTTTTTTTCGGCTTTCTCGATGTTGTTTTTATTGCTATTGTTCTTGGTTGCATAACGTGGGTGGCAACTGAAGAACACGTGACATGCCGACAGGAAGGATCTGGCCAATAATAATAGCGAGTGCAATACAGAAACACGCACACAGGAAGTGGCATGCAACGCGCTGCACGTTGCACGTTGCATTGATTTTTGCGCGCCAAAAACGTTGTTTTATGTAAATATTTGAGCAAGTAAATCCTTTATGAGACGCAACTCCTGTGGCAATTGCCTTGACCCTTTATCTTGGCTTTTCGAACATGTGTGAAAATCTGATGCATGCAAATGCAGTTCTGCAATGGAAATCGCACATTAGACAAGGCATGACCAGGCGAAGGTCGTCGAGGGGGTTGGACAATTGACGAGCTGATGGCATAACAGCATTACACAACACATCGGCCAGAATGGCCGACAGCGGCGACTGCGTTTTATGGAGGTGCGAAATGACACATTTTGGCCGGGTCACGAAACCTGCCGCGTCATTGACGGCAACTGCGTGCCTGTGCGGCCAAACGAAAAAAAAAATATGAAAAAAGGCATGTGGAAGCTGAAAAGGTAGGCCTTGGTTAACAGTTAGTGCAACCTGTTGGCCAAGCCTTGCAATTTGTCACCTGAGGCGACATACAAATCTCAACAGTTGCCAGCTGAGCCTTGCTTTGAGCCGTTGCGGCCCATTCAGCAAAGATTTTGCTGCACAGTCACCAAACACTTTTCATTCACAATTCGTGCTCAGCACTCGCTGGGGAATTTTATTGAACTTCATTTTATTATATTTATGAAAAAAGCCGAAATATTTATAAATTTCTAGCGAAAATATTTGTGTCTGCGAAATTGGTTTTTTATTTATTGCCAAATCATTTCCTATGCGAAAAAAAAAGTATAAATTTTCTATAAAAGCGAGAAGACTTTATGCAATTGTTGCATTTTCCCAGCCTTTGCCCATTTAATTGTGTACGTGCCCCGTCAATAGCCCGGCTCTGGCAGCCTCTGAAAACCAATTTCCCAGCTATGCAATTACCTGGAAACGCCAAACCCTATACCAAAACCTGAACAAAAACAAAACCAAGTTAATACGAATTCCTACACGTCGACAAAAATAACCAAAAATGCTTTACAAATTTTCTGATATAATTTAAATTCTGGAATATAATTTTATTAAATTATTCTATAGTTCCGGATTCAAGTTGCTTCAGTTTTTGCTAAAGAACAATTTAGCAGATATACTATAATAAATAAATATAAGAACAATTTATTATAATAATTATAATTGAATATATAAAATACTTATATAATATATATAATATTTAATGAGTGAGTTAATATTGCATATATATCAGTAGAGGGTATTAAATAAAATTATAGAAATAAATATTTCAAATATTATTCATTTTATATATTTATTTATTAATTATAATTAAATATTATTTATTTATAATAAAATATTATTTATTTATATTTAATAATTATACACAATTGTAAGTTAAAAATTTTTAAAACTTAAGATTATATAATTAACTTAGTTTTAGATTTGTCTTTCGACTTGCTAATGGATTTACTCAATTCTAACTTCAACCCAGAATAAACCATTTTCAATGCACATTGCTAACTCTGATTTTCTTGCAGTGTACTTATATTAACACTTGTCCATTCACTAAGCCTAGAACTTGGCCAGAATGCACTTCAATTGCAGCAACCTGTCAACATAATTAATCCCCCTTTCCCCGCTGCTCTACAAATCAGCTGATTGTGACTGCGTCGGCTTGCCTTTGAGCCAGTCTTTTGTCCACAAACAGAGACAGATACAGAGAGAGAGAGAGAGAGAGAGAGAGAGTGAAAAAAAAATTATGAACAATTCATAAAAAAGTAGGCCCTGCTCGACATTCCCAAGGATGTGCCTCCAAATCGTTGTTGTTGTGTTAATTGTCCAACAGACGAGGACGAGGTCGTTTTGGCCAGAAGAACTGCGCCATTAACGGCAGCAGCAACTATGTCGGCTCCCACGGCTTGTCGCCTCGACTCGTATCTGTTTTTTTCTCGCTCTCGCTCTCGCTCTCTCTTTCTCATTTTTTTTATGCCATTTACACAGAAATCTTGCAACAAATCACGCGCTCCTTTTGTGGCTGCCTTCTCAGCTGAGCTGCGTTTTTACCACTAATTTTTTTTTTTCATTCCACTTTTTACCGAAGTCGGATAGTTCGTATTTTGACCTTTATTTGTTTGATGTTAAAACATAATGCTGCCATCCCCCCCACACACATAAGAGGAACTCTCGTAATGGCTAAGTGCATTTGGGTTTGATTCAGCGCAGGATCTTATGATCGGTTGATCTTTAGTTGAACCTGTGACGACGCAATTCTGTGCCATTAACAGGGTTCGAATCGCTCGCTCGGCCTGGGGTTGCACTAGTTTGCTTTTTATTGGGCCGAGTCCTAATTGCGGTGTGGAATCTTCGACGGCATTGAAGTTAATCATTCGGTATACCTGCGGCTTAGACAGTCAAACAAGTCAGTGCAAACAAGCAACAACAAGGAAGGATGCTTGGCAAATGGACTGCAGTTTCGCCTTTGATTTTTCACAACACAATTTGTTGCTTTTGTTACATTTCGTTTGGATCTTTATCGGCTGGTTCGCTCGCATTGTGCTTTCCGAGGTTTTTATGGCCAACGCAGACATCCTGTGTGAGAAAATCTATAGTTGATGGGCCAGCCGACAGCGACAGCTACAACTATCAGCGCTAACTGCCACTACAACAGCGACAACAACATTTTGCAGTCTTTTAATTTGTAGGATGGGGCAACAATAACGAATGACACTTACCCAACATGAAATCTGCATAATGATAGAGGGCCCAAAGCGGCGAACACTGAGAGGGGGAAACTAGTTCAGCTAGCTAAATTACGAACCGGTATTTGGCATATGCCACATGTACATGTCTTACGTATCCTGCAATTCCCATACAGGATATCTTGCGCATCCTTGGCAAACGCACCGCGGGGTAGCGCGACTGAGGTTGAGCTAAGGTCATGTCAAGGCTGCAGCAACTTTGCATAAAATATTTGAAAATGTTTTCATTATGGTAAATAGACACACAGAGCATAGGCAACCTAGCCTGGTTTCCCACAAACCAAAGGGTTTGCCGCCCCTGTCCCGTCTTAGATGTTGCGCTATATATTGGTGATAAATTAGTTTAATGGTCTGGCTCGAGGAAATTTCAAAAAGGCAGTCGACCGCAGGCAAAGCTTACAGCCGAAGGCAAAGTTTTTCACTCAATCTTTTTTTTTTTTTTTGTGGCGGCAAAACGTAGCCATGGCTAACCGAGCAGTGCGGCGTACGTGCCTGGACAAGCGCTGCCTGCCAAACAATAGCTTAAACCCGTCCAAAAAAAAAAAAAAAACAAGCCCAACTAAACAGAGGCGAGTGGCCCAATAATGAACTGGCCAAACAATGCGCCAACTTTTCAGTTAAAAACTACCAAAAAAAAAAAAGAATAAGCAGAGATATTAAAAGACAAGGAAATCACGTTCTGGCAATGCACACACATCGCTGATTCCTTTAAAGGCTGGACGGCGGTCAGTGCAAAAGGAGAGCAGGACGCTGCACCAGGACCTCGTTTCGTGTACTACATGACACAATTGCAATTGTTTGGCACACGTGCAACCAAGGAGTCGAGTGTGCTGGCCCATTGTTGCCATTTCAATATATATATATATACATATATATCTATATATATATATATATATCTGTAGTCTGCATGTGACATTTTTCAATGAGAGCTAGCTACGCGTTACTTTGAATACAGTCGCCTTCATTCTAGAGCAAGTGAATGCGGCCGAACAATGGGATCCTTTATGTCCTTTTGTTGTTGTCTATTAAGAGCACTTTCGTGTGGGAGGGGCGTTGTGTTGTTGCAATTTTAGCGTCATTTTATTGTTATTAATTGTATGGAATTGGTTTTTAAATGTCCTTTGTCTGACTCGAGCACAGATGAACTGCGTCGCACTGAATGCAATTCTATATGCGTGGATGTAGTCAGATATGCTCTATGATGGCCGTAACTTATAAATAATTTCCGATTTTTGTCTCAGTTGGCAAAGATCACAACAGAGTTGTGAAAGAAAGGAGCTAAGGCATCTTAGGAGAAGATACATTCAAGAGTTTCAATTTGTACCTAGATATCAAGAATAGAAAGTGTTTTTTATTTTATTTTTTGAATGCAATTCAAACTATTGATCAATTTATTTATTACTGTATACAGAGCTGCGAGCACAAAGAACCAAAAATATATCAGAGCTGTGCAAGTGGAAGTGAATTCTTTTGAGCTCTATAAGATCTCTCTTAGAAAATAACCTATGTTAGGCATCAACTAAGACCTATTCAATAATGGGTGATCTGAAATATATCCTAACTAAGCTGTGATCTGCTCTGGTATATAAAATATACCAAATTGAACTGTATCATGCATTTATTAAATATAACAAAATAAACTTTAACATATATATAATGAAATCCATTAGATCTCTCTTTGAAAAGAACCAACATTAGAAATGAAAGCGTATATCATAAGCTATGCTCTAACTAAGCTATACTCTGCTCTAGTATATTAAATATACCAAAATAAAGTTTATTATATATAATATATACTCTGGTATATTATACTATATATTATATACTAAGTTCAACTAGATCTCTCTTAGAAAAGCATAAGAATTACTAATAATGATCTGAAATATATCTTGCTAAGCTCTAATATATTTAATATGCCATAATATTATTTATTTAGTATATTAAATACACCAAAATAAATATTAGCATATATATAGTACGATACTATATCTTTTAAAGACTCTAAAGCTAGATTTTATTTCAGTTCATGAAATTCGTTCCCTATCCATAATCTTCTACCAATACCAACTTATTCTATAATATTACAAGCTCTTACAGTCTTTTGAGAATTCGAATGTATATTAGAAAAATCAAACACAAACTAAAATATGCCAGTATTCTACAGTTTTTTCACAGAAATCCTTGAATAAACCCTATGTATCGAGGCCAAACAGCAGCCTTGCTAATAAAGAATCTATGTTGTTCCTTCTTTACAATATAATCCTCTTGCCGTGAAGCTCCCTGGATGCCTTTATGTCGCAAAATCATTGAGAAACGCCTTTCATCTTAGAACATAGCCAACTTTTGGACGATTTTTTCACAGTTGCAGTTCGAGCTGCCGTTTGTTTAACACCTACTCAAAAAAGTTGATTTTTTACAGTAGACCAAAAAATAATTATGGAAGCGAGTTAGGGGCAACCTGTTACAATGACAAAACTACGCTTACATAACTGAAAGGCGTGCAGAGCGCGGCAGGTAACTCTTCAGTTTCGAGGACATCGACAGCGCGGCACAGCGGAGGCTTGAACCAGAACATAACTATGAATACCTTTCTGGACACCTTGTAATTCATATTTCCCAAACAGAAATTTACCAATGTTACACTTAACACTTTTGTTCGGGCATAATTTTTCGGGGTTACCATAACTATTGTTCGGCCGACTTTTGTCCGAGTTTGAAGTGGCCGCGAGACACTGTGCACTGTGCACTGGGCACTGTGGGCAACGGATGCCGATTCGCGCTCAGTGACAGTGCGACAGTGGAAACTAAGTGGCCACCACTTCTAGGAAGAAGAAACCATTCAATGAATGATTTTATTTTCGGTTTATTTTTTGAATGGGAAAAGGAGTGCCCTAAACCGCTGAGACACAAATCAGAGGAACCATTTCCACAGAGCAAGAGTGGGAGAGAGATGTGTGCGATCATGCCTAGGACGATAAAAGGTATGCCGGAATGTGCCTTCATGTATTTATAGAACGCCGACACATTTCTTAGAATTTCCTACTCGCTTTTTATCAATACCAATGTTTGAGAAATGCAGCTGTGTCATACTCTGCGATATCAAAATATGCAAAAACATCACAACATACGAAACATTTATATTTATGTAAATCAATATGCGCTCGTCTTCGGCAAATAGAAATTCAAAATATTTGTGCCCTACACAGGTTTGCACAAGCAATTGCGTTCACTCAATGCGATATCAATATGAGCTGATAGCAGCAAACTAAAAATATTTATTTTTAAAACGAATAAACAAATCTTAAATACACTTTTGTTTGGAGTAGAAAAAGTTAAGGAAACTAATAATAATCTAAAAGATATGGAAATTTAAAAATTCTAAAAAATTAAATTTTATCTTCAAAATTTTAAATTAACAATTTGTATTTTGTTTTGAAAATAGAATATGGAACATTAAATTTTATATTATTTATATTTATTTATATTTAAAAAAAAAAAACGTGTTAGAATCAATTTATCATTATACATATATAATATTATAATTAGTATATGCATTAATAGTCTATTGTTATATTATTCTTTTGTCTTTATTCTCTATTATTTTATTTTTTTTTTTTTTAAGTTTGATTTAATTTTTAATTTATTTTATTATTTAAATTTATATTATATTTAATTTTGTACTACAAGCTCCACACTTTAAAATAATTCTATTCATTTTACATCTCTTCTGTACCTATCTTAAGTCTATACGTAAGCTTTAAGAATTATATTTAATTTCTTGAGAAGCTCACGTAGGGCATCAATATTAGATAACAGAATAAAGTACATAAGAGTATATGCATAGGCATGTCACTCTATATGATTATATGTCTAGTCATACGCGCATACTTATATATATTTATATATCTATATATTTATATACAGACAGATATATATTTATATGGACTATTCTCGAGAATATTTAGGCATAATTTGCTTCATTCAAAACCCAAAGCACGCGCCGTGCTTAGTAAATATTGAAAAGAGTAAATAAAATCAAATAAATGTACATACTCAAATACATATATATCTGTATATATATTTATATATATATACACATATTCATGACTGAAATTGTAGCGAATCGGCAGACGCTTTGCGCTTCTACTGGAAGCACGTCGCGAGCATTTCCGCAGTAAGATCAAATATGATATACGCCAAATAAGAAGCAGAAGAGGAAGAGGAATGTATGTACGTACATGCATAAGAGTCATGTGAAAGAACACGTCTGACACACATATAATATATATGTATAGTTTTATATATATATATATATATATACATATATGAATCGCATTCAAGGTCAATGTCGATTGGTTGCTTCAAAAGATTTGCTTGCAGCTTACCGCCAGCTTCAAAATTGCAAGCGAAAGCGCGAAATGTTCATTGATAAGCAGCAGCAGCAGCAGCAGCAGCAGCCATAACAACAACAACAACAATAACAACAACAACAACAACAAAGCCGTTGAAGCTTATAAATGACCGTTAAACATACAAAAAGGCAATAAAAATATTTTTTCATTCATAAAAATGAGCCTTATCAGTGCAATAAATATAAATGAGTGTGTATGTGTGAGAGTGTGTGTGTGTGTGTGTGTTTTTTTTTTATCTATGTATTTCTGCATGCGGGTCTTAAGAGGGGGCGTATACAACAACAACAACAATCACTGCGATAACTTTGTGACGTCACATAATTGCAGCTGGCGCTAATGCTCGAGTCTCGCCAGCCCGCAGCACATGCCAACGACTCTTTGCCGCGCCCGCCGCCCCCTCTGCGCTTGCTCGGCTACAGCCCTGCAATTCTTGGCAGTTTCTTGCCATACGTATATACATATATATTGACTCTGGTCAAACAGATAAATGACATTTATCGATTTTTTACGCGCTTTTAAATAAGTTGAAATTTGTTTGTGCACTTCTGCATGCAAACACGGCGTTTGTCTCTGTATCTGCAGCTCGTGTATCTATATCTGCATGTATCTGTATATGTATCTGCATCTACGCCCGCTGCTTTCTGTTTTTTTTTTCTTGTTTGTCCACAAACATGTTCCCCCCCTTTTTTCCGCGGGGCCCTCCTGGGGTTTTTTTTTTTTTTTTTTTTTTCTTTCTATATTTTTTTTTTTTTTTTTTCCTCCTCCTCCTCCTCTCCCCGCGCGTGTGTTCCTGGACAGCGGGGGGGGGCCCCCCTCGCCCCCGCCCCCCCCGCCTGACCGGGGCCCCACAACCTATTTTTCTTTCCCTTTCCCTTCGCGGGGAAGGGGGGGCACCAAAATTAGGTGCCCCGGGTTGCGCATGGGGCGGGGAGCGGCGAGCGCCGCGCGCCCCCCCGGGCCCCCGTCCCTCCCCTCCTTTCTTCTTTTATTATTTGGGGGGGGTCTGGTGGTGTTGGGGGGGGGTGGGGGTGGGGGGGGGAGGGGGGTGTGAATAATAAATATATTTTTTTTTTGGGGTGTATCGTCGGGGGGGGGGGGTGGGGTGTGTATAGGGGGGGTCCAAAAATAACTTTTTTTTTTTTTTGTGGTTGGGTGGGGAGGGTGGGGGGGGGGTGGGTGTATGGGTGGGTGTATATATATATATATATATATATATATATATATATATATATATATATATATATATATATATATATATATATATATATATATATTTTATTTCCCCCTCTTATTGCTTTGTTATCTTTTTTGGGTTATAGGTTTGTGTGTTATTATATTTTGTGTTTTTTTTTGTTTGTTTTGTTTCTTTTTTTTTTTTTTTTTTTTTCTGCATCTACGCCCGCTGCTTTCTGTTTTTTTTTTCTTGTTTGTCCAACACAATGTTCAACACTTTTTATCAGCGCAGCCCTAATGCTGATTTCTTGTTTTTTTCTTTTTTTTCACTAAATATTTTGTATTTTTGATATTTCCTTCTTCGTCTCTTTTTGCCCTGCGTTTTATCTGCAACGACGATATGATGCCCTATCGACCATGCTCCCCGCCTTATCAACGGGCCACCAACTGAAATTCTGTTTCATTTTCCTTTATCTGTGCAAACAGCGGTGCAACAAACTTTCAAATGTTTGCCCAGTCTTAGCAACATTGTTGCATGCAGCAAGCAGCAAGCAGCAAGCCCGCCCGGCCTCAGGTCCCTTAGCCATCTTCATTCATGCAATATTTGTAGCGCGATTCCCATTGATGATTTACGATCGCGCATTTTGGGTTTGCTGAACTTGATGATGATGTAAATAGTCATAAATACATATATTTAATGACTGTAAATCGTAAATCCTGCAACAGGTTCGAGTGTAAGGTGTAATAGATTGAACGTGACTTCACGTAAATGAAAACCTTTAATTTTTCTATGCGACTCTCTTATCGGAAAAGTGTACACTAGCAGATAGGTGTTAGACTGCTAAGATGAGTGGTAAATATAATATATATATATATATATATATATATATATATATATATATATATATATATATATATATATATATATATATATATATATATATTAATATATATATATATATGAAAAGAGAAGGAAATAAAAGAAAGATAATAAGTGTACACTAGGAGCTATCAGATGGCTGTTAAGATAGTTAAGATCTGTAGTAAAAAAATATATATATATATTTATGTTTAAAGATAAAAGAAATTATGTCAGATAGCTAAGAAAGTTAAGATCTGTGAAAAATAAAATCTATTTAATAAATAGTAGAAAAGATATATGAGATAGGTGTTAAGTAAGTTTAGATCTATGATAAATAAAATATATCTTAAATATAGAAATATTAAATTTAAATTAAAAATTAAAAAATAAGAAAATAAATAAAGTAGAAAAATAGAATAATATATCATCTGCATATATCTACATAAGTTCCTCTTCATCACGTAAAACTAAGTGATCTTTAAAGGTCCTATAGGATATCGTTTGGAATCCTACATTTTCCTTAAGCTTTTGCTTACCTAAGACTATCATATAACACGACACCGAGAGACAAGTCAGACGACACCTTGCTTAGACTCATCGTGAGAAACACTGAGGTCACCTTTGGACTGTATGAAATATTATTTATTGCGTCATGCCCACGATTTGCCCTTGGCAAAAGTGACTCCCACGCACGCCAACTGCAGCTGCACGCTCTCTAGATTTCTCACAGTGGGCTACTCTTTCACTACGGACTGAGCCTTTCACTGGCTCAAGTGTCCGCCGCACAAATTAGAGTGCCAAGGAACAAAGGCACATCGTTCTCAGCGCTGACCACTTGAGTCTGGTGCGCAGGTTTGGCGAGCATTTCATCTTGCTAGTCGCATGGTAAACGCGTACCACTTTCTTTGTGGCACAGTGGGTAGATGCGTCTGTATATACAAAAAATATCAGAAAAATGGAAACATTTGTCTACGAAAACACAGACAATAACAAAAGTCGCTGGCGACACTTGAACCGTTGACAAAGCGCAGACAATTTCACAATGCCCATTCCCACGATACTCTCTTTCAAATGGGACCAAGACCAGGACCAGGGCCTGGGCCAGGGGCTACGGCTAGGGGCTATCTAATGGTCGCACAAGCAATTTTTTTCACGTCTTCTTGCACTCGGCAAGTGCAGAAACTGGAGATCTTTCGCATGCAGCTATGCCACTATATATACATATATATACATATATATATATATATATATATATAGGTATAACTGTTGCAACTTAGCAAGCAAGACTGTGTCGTCTGGCATGTGTACACTTGATATCCTGGCGTGTTTACTTTAACAAATACTCTTTCTTCTCTCGTCTTGTCTCTCGACTATGTATTTTTTATTATTATTACTATTATTATTTTTGTATACAATTTATTTCTTCTCTCCCTCTCTCTCTTTGCACAGGTTTTGCCATTAAGGTGACTTTTCGAAAAATCTTCACACACTCCCCGGGTGTCTGCCTGAGTGAGTGTGCGTGTGTGTGTGTGTGTGTATTATGTGGGCTGGGACAAGTGACAGCATCGTTTATGACCAATGCCAGCAGGTACTTTTTCAGCTTGACTTCGGCGACCATACAATTTACCGAATTATTCGCACGTGCATTGGTTTAGATTGGAAATTGATGGGCCCAGGATTCCAGGAATCTATCTCATGCCTAATGAGTGCACAAACAAAGGCAACAATGTTGCATCAATTGGTCTCAAATTATGCAACAATAGCAAATGAATGGAAAATGCAAAAATTTATTATAATCTGATTGATCAAAGAGATTTGCACTGATTTGAAGAAAAATGTTGCATACTTTCGAGGGTAATTCGTTGAGATGGAATAATTGATGGAATAATTGGAAAACATAATAAACTGGTAAATAAATTTGGATTTTTTTTTTTAATTATACAACCATTTTTTGTAACTTTTATTTAACTAGTTTCTGCTATCTTTAAAGCTAACATAACATAGTTTTAAATTTTAAGAATAATAGATCACAGCTGATACATACATGGAACTATAAGAACTTATATGGATATATTTATATATAATATTTATAATATTGACAAACATTTTAACTCAATTTAATTTAATAAATAAATAAATAATAAGTAAATTAAAAAAATTTTTTTTTTACAAAAGTAAACTTGTTGGAAAATCCGATTTAAATATGAATAAAAAAATCAGGCCTAAAAAAATCATTATCAAAAAAAAAAATGGAGGTAAATCACACAGATCGACCTTATATAAGTCAATACTTTCCATAAGGTTGCCTTAAAGACGAAAACCTCTCCATCTCTAACTAAACTCTCACAAGCAATTCTTGGCGCTTAAGCTGCCTTTGCCTATAGACAACTTTTTGTTCTGCTGCTCATCGCCAACAATTCCATTCTTGAACAATTATGATCGTAACACAATGAAGCGTAGTTCCAAGAATACATTAGCCCGAACTCCACTTCCTTTTTGGCATGGCTGCATAGTCAACTCCCCCGACTGAGTCGAGTCGACTCCGCTCCACTCAGAACTAATCTGTGATCGTATGTTCAGCCAGACCCCATTTAACCAGGAGCCGAGCATCACACCCCAACTCTTTTAGCACAACATAAACCATACGACGACTTCCTCATTTCCGTTTCGGGGGGGTTTCGTTCGCTCTTTTTTGTCGTTGGGTACAAAAATATATTTTCAATTTTGCCAGCACATTAATCATAAGAGTTCGGTTGCTCTGTTGCCCCCATTGAGGCAGGCAGTCAGCCAGTCAGCCAGTCAGAGAGACAGACCCCTTTCATATGGCATACGCATCTAATCTTTGAGATATTTTTGGGCATAGTTCGGCATTCGGTCTGTCGGAGTTTTTCAATTATTTCAGTTTTTATTGCCTCAAACATCGACGAGACTAAAAGTTGACACTCAATATGGCAAGGGGCATGAGGCAGGCGGCATGTGGCATGTGTGTGTGTGTGTGTGTGTGTGTGTGTCTGCCGTGGTGTTCGTGCCACACCGACAGCAAAAATACGTTATGCTCGTTTATGTTGCGCCTCGTCTGCCGCTGCCGCTGCCGACAACGACCGGGTTGAGCTCTGCTCACGTTCTGCACTCTCACTCTTGCTCTATGCCTTATGCTTTACCCGCTCTCACTCTCGATCTCTGGCTCTCTAGCTGTCTCTCTCTCTTGCTCAACCTCTCGCACTGTGGCGCATTGCACCAGCCAGTGGCAGGCAGGGGGGTTTATTGAGCGTCGAGCCATGAGAATGTGCCCATATCGCATTTTATCAAACATAAACACAGACACACACACAACACACACACACACACACACACTCGCACTCACAATTGCGCGCCAGATTCTGTAACGGACAAAATTTTCTTATGCACCAAGCGTCGCAGTCGCCGTCGCCGTCGCCGTCGCCGTCGCCGTCTCAGTCGCTGCTGGCCGCAAACTGCCTTATGCTGAAATTTGTTGAGCCGTTTGCTCAACCCGCCCTGCCGCGCCCCTCATCTGTTGGCTATTTGCATAATGTTTCGCTTATTGAGCGGGTGTGCCGCCTGCCTCTGTGTGTGTGTGTGCTGTGTATGTACCATAAAGTTATTTGTGGCAACGGGCAACGGGTTCGAGCTGCGGTGGTCCTACGAAACGTAGGTGGAGCCGTTTCCCAGGACAATAATTCTGCAATTGTAACACCCAACTGAATAGCTGACACAATTAGGGTCCAGAATTTTTTGTTATTTTTTTATAGACACGTAGGGAATGTGTCTATCAGCCTATGCTTGACTTTATTGTTCGGCTAGCGTGAGATCAGCACACGGCAGGTATGTGCCGTCAGCGTAGCCTAGCCTCGCCCTGCCACTCGCCCACTTGCGACTCGCTCGTGCAGCTGATAAATGATGCTGTAATGTTAAGGCCTTCCTATTCCTATATATATATATATAAATATATATATATATATATGTACATTCAATTTTCACCAACATCATCAACGGACGGCAGCAACACTTGATGATTTGCTGTGCCATTGTTGCAACGGCCAAGAGTCGCTAACAAAAAGCAGCTCAGCCGAACACCAACAACAAGTTGAAAACAACCCAGCACAGGTCGAGGTAAGCAACTAAGCACCGACTGCAGCATACCCGTTCAGTGCTCTGTTATATGCAATTTGTATGGACATTTTATATTCTAGTTTTCTGCTTAGAGTTTAGATATACATATTGACAAACTTGCCCACTATATAAAACTGAATAATTTATAAAAAAAAAAAAAAAAAAAATATATATATATATATATATATATATATATATTTTTTTTTTTTTTATAAATTATTCAGTTTTATATAGTGGGCAAGTTTGTCATATATAATATATATATATATATATATATATATATATATATATATATATATATATATATATATATATATATATATATATATATATATATATATATATATATATATATATATATATATATATATATATATATATATGGAGCTGATCTTTAAAGTGAATAATTTGCAAATTTGAAAATTTAAAGAGAAAAATTAGAGAATGATATGATTAAATATCTATCGGGTCTAAAAAAAAAATAACTTCAATACCCCCACAAGCCAATATACCCTTATTTCGCAAACCTAACGAGTATCTCAATAAATTTAAAGTCTGTGCACTACAACAAAAGTCAAACAGGTTTAGATACACTTCTAGAGCTCAGCTCCGTCCACAGGATCCTCTAACGGATCCCAGATTTTCCCACATCGACCAACAGCTGATTGCACAAAAATTTTCCCAGCACCGCTCAGCTGACTTCAGTGTCTGCGTTTCACTTGTTGTTTGCTTTGCTTGACTTCACTTGGCTTGGCAGGACGGGCACCACAGGACGTGGCGGCTGCAGATTGTCCACAAATGTCAAACCTGTCTGTCCAACAAGGGATATCTATAACTAGCCGTAAAAAATAGTATCCTTTCTGAGCCGTTGTTGCACTTTATTTGGAGTGTCAACGGCAAAATGAGCGTGCACAACAGGATATTTGTCGACTGGTCGACCCTATCCCATCCCATCCCATCCTATCCAAACTACTCCTCCACATCTCTCTGGCTCATTAATTGACCAGCGGCTCGCATTGCCAATGATGAGAAAATTGTACGTTCAAGTGTCCATTCAAGTGCTGCGCTTAGATTTATGCACAGATAGGACCCGAGTCCTTAGGCCACTTTCCCTTAGGTATCGCATGTCACAGGAGTTTATCTCCTATGCGCTCTCCGAACTGTCACCAGACCAAATTATTTCGCTAAAAAGACAAACACCGGCAGGCGCTTAGCCAGCATATTTCCAGGAAACCAAATCTAGGTTTTGCGCAACTCTATTAACAGTTAGCCACACACACACAGGTGCCACGCCTACTGTGTCACGGTTATCTCGACTCTCTCTCTCTCTCTTGACAAATTCCCGCTAAAACAACACTTGAGTAAATACGAAGTTCGCAACCTTCTGGACTTAACTGTCCCGCGTTCCGGCCTGCCCCCTCGATTATGTAACGTAAGCCGAGAACATGGACAACTCCTCGACCATTCGCTGACTCTTCAAGCGTATTGAATTACCCAAGGGATGTCAATTCGGTTTTTACTTCTTTGGGTTTTTGCGGTCAATCGGCGCTGACAGTTCGAACTTTACTTAACGGCTCCAATTTTGAGCTCTCGAACTGATCGAAGTGTCTTTGGCCTCTGAGGATGTGGTTGGATTATTTACATAGGAACGCGAAGTTTGACAAATTGTGAAGTTAGCGCTGCTGGCAGGACGTTTCCTTACCGGAACTGTGCAGCGGACAGAAAGTCCTTCCAAAGGAAACGGAAACGTTTTTTCGGCAAGTTCCTGTACAGGTGAATGCGCTGCGGTCAAGGTAGGGTCAAAGCCAAACATGGATATCCTAGAGGCTTTCCAAGAAAGGCCCCAGTTGGAGATTAAATTAAGAATTCACAGGGTTCAATAAGGGATCTATCATGCCAAATGCTTTGTTGTGTACTTGATGGCTTTATGATATCTGATCTGATCTGTTCCAGGTTTTATTGAAATTTGTTATACTAGAAAGTAATATTAAAATAGAGTTGAGGATTATTGCATGATATAACTTGCTGATAGATTCTATTTACTAAGATATATATATAGATTTATGAAGAATGATCCCTGCTGAAAATAAGACTCAGACTTCAGAGGGATCTATCATGCTAATCACATTGATCTGTAGTGGATAACTTGGATTTTATTGAAATATTACTTACTTATCTTAATGATAATATTTAAACAGATTTGAAAGTTTTTCAGGCCCAGGATTTACTCGGTGATTTATCAAGTATGTCATTAAGATAGATTCCATTTAGTAAGATTTACAGTTATAACTTCATAGCTTTTTTCTCAGCAGGCTTTTATTGAAATAATGATATTAGAAAGTAATATCAATAACAAGATATATCTCATCCACATCCACAAATACCCCTACACTAAGCTCATCTAATATGCTTTTACATACGACACGCCTAAGCTTTTCATTTGAATATAATGAACAATACTCACACCCACACTCACACACACACACTCTCAAATATAATCAGCAGAAAGCGTGCCCCATTGGCACACACCAAAAAGCCCAAAAGAGACGCCAAGTTTCGCGCCAAAATTGCGTCACACAGCAACCAAAATATAAAAGAACAACAACAACAACGACAACAAGCATAGCTTGGCTTTGCGCTTTGGCGGTCTTCACACACACACACACACACACACACACAGACTCAGTGGAGACAGAGCACCACACACATAACGATCGTGGCAAAGCACGATAACAAATATGAACTTCCCATTCTTATGCGATCACGACGAGTGGGAGACCGCAGACCGTTGACAGGGGCACTGAGAGCGAGAGTCAGCGCCTGTGGGCAGGGGCAACGTTTGGGGTGGATGGGGCGTTGAGGGGCAAGCGAATATATCGAAAATCTCGCACAAACCAAAACCAATGCAAAGAAGGCGAAGCGCTCAATTTAGCTCTCTAATCACGCAGAGTTTGCACTGCAAATTCCTTTTTGGGCACTGCCTGTGTCTGGGCCATGCCCTGGACACAGTTCTTAGCTTTCGCTTAGTGTTCCGATTGCAGCAGTCCTCGCCACTTGCCCTGCGTGCCTGTGTGTGTGTGTGTGTGTGTGTGTGTGTGTGTGTGTGTGTGTGTGTTGTTGGCCTGTTAAAAAACATTTCGCCGAAAATGTGTCTGGCACGTTAAATGGGCTTTGGCCAGGTAACTTGCAGTTCTAACCAGACACTGCAGACAACAACAACAACAGCAGCAACAACAACAACAACAAATGCCATTGATCAATGGCTTAGGCCTTTGATACGTCCGCACTGGCGGTGGCGTGCATTTGAGGTTCGCTTTGGTCTCTCTCGGCTTTTGGTGGATGTCCCATGGAATGCTGTGCCACCAGTTCGCCAATATACATATATGCTTCCATAAGGAGTTTCGGGACAACGACAACAACAAAACTCATATATCGAAACCCGCACGACTGCAGGTTACCCTAGACGGGGTCCTGCTGCAATTGACCATTTTTTAACTTGAGAATCTTTTAGATTTTCTTCTTCTTTCTTCTGTAGTATTTCTGTTTTCTTGTTTCTTTTCTAAGTCTATTCTGAAGCTAGTATGGCTTATAGAAGTGGATTGCTTGAAAGAGCGAAAAAATCGACTATTTTTGGGTCAATTTTTTCACTTGAACAGTTCACTGACCAAAGCCCATAAGGCTCCAGTCCAAGTTTTATTAGTGTCCAAAGGTGAGCCAGCCCAGACTTCAATTCTAATCCTCTACAGCATATACTTTCGTTCTCTCTCTCTCTCTCTCTCTCTATCTACAGTTCTTCAGCTCTAGCCTGAGTTTTATTAGTCTCCAAAGGTGGGCCAACCCAGACTCTAATCCTAATGCTCTACAGCATATACTCTCTCTCTCTCTCTCTCTCTTTCTACAGTTCTTCAGCTCTAGCCCATGATTGATTAGTCTCTTAAGGAAAGTCAACCAAGCCGCCAATCCTAATCCTCTACAGCATATACTCTCGGTCTCTCTCTCTCTCTCTCCATCTACAGGTCTCCAGCTCTAGCCTGAGGTTTATTAGTCTTCAAACCAACCAAGACGCCAATCCTAATCCTCTACAGCATATACTCTCTCTTTTCCTTTGCCGCACAGAGTAGAAGTAAAAAAAGTTCCTGGGAAAAAATGTTGCACAACTTTACTACCTGCCACGTTCAGTGCGCGACGACGACAACGATCACATTCAATCTACACACACTCACACACACACAGTTGAACCGCACACGCCGCGTCCCGCTTAGATTCATTAAGTGAAAAGTTTAAAGTCTCAAATTTTTCGTTCATGCCGGTTGGCTCAGTGATTTTTATGGGCCGAGACTTGCATTGGCTTGGCCTCAATGGCCACAAGGTAGAGGCGAGGATCTCCACATGAACAAAAAAAAACAGAAGAAGAAGAACACATTAGTCCTCGAGCTTTATTACAAATTATGCGTCGCCTCTGCCTCAAATTCTCGAAGGTTTTCATTTTTTTTTTTTTTTTTTTTTTTTTTAGAATTCAAACTCATAAAGTTGTGTGCACAAGTGTCTGTGTGTCGAGTCCTATAAATGTAGATGTAGAACGAACGCCGTCTGACTATTTGACGATAACCGACACACACACACACACACAGTGAGTAAAAAAAAATTTAAAAAAAAAAGCAGGCGCACAGATTTCTGTAGGGGCAAAAATATGCAACGCAACTGGTTTATCAACTTGCATTTTGGCGCCAAAATTTCTGCAAATCTTTTTCAGGCCCTGCGCTTTGCACGCCCTTCGTGCAACACACAAACAAGCATACATAAATATATGTGTCTGTATGTACATATATACTCTTTATGCATATAATTTTCATTTTATTGGACAAAATTAATTGGGCGCCAAGATAGAGGCATTAAAAGCCACTTTGCGAACACACGCATGCGCAGTATCTGTGCGGTGCACTTGTGTGGGTTTGCTAATGAAATTGTTTGGCAATAAGAAAAGGCCCCCACACACACACGCACACACACACACACACACGCACACACACACGTATATCAGCTAGTACGCACAGCTTCCTGTCTGATTATTTGCGGTCAGCCTGCAGCAAATTGGCAACAATGTAGATACAGATACGTATCTGAAGCCCATTGATGGCTGTTGGGCTGTCAGTCAGTCTCACTCAGCGCGCAGCGTAGATCCGCAGATCCGTAGATCCTTGACCATTGTGCCAAAAACTACCCGTAAAACGATCGAGTCTCCTTTTCACTTGTTTCCTGCTCCTATATGCCATATACTATACATCTATCTTGTATGTCCTTAGCCCACCAATAAAGAGATTTCCTTTCTTTCTATTTTGTTTTTTTTTTTTTTTTTTGCACTCGGCCAATTAGTGGTCGGTGGTCGGTGATCGGTGGTCCCCGCAGTTGTACCTGTGCCTTGGCCGGCCGCAAAAACCAAACAAATTATGTGATTAACAAATATGAAAGATACGGCGCAGCGAGCGCTTTGTTTGAGAGAAGTCTGTAAAGAATATGTAAGAGACGTAAAATGTGCTGGGGGGACTCTCTCACTCTCACTCACACACTCTGCCCCTCTCTCTCTCTCTCTCTGAACAATCTTTGTTTAGCGCTTTGCTTATCGGCACTTTTTAGCACTTAAACAAATGCCTGCCCATTTGATAGCGCGCAGTTGGCCGGGCTGATATCAACAGGGTTCTGGTTCTGATTTCCTTTCATATGAATTGTGCCTGCGCCACACAGATCCCGTGGGAATAATAACAGGCCCAGGCCCGAGCCCGAGCCCGGGTCTTAACTCATGTTTAATATGCGGCCAACGTTCGCGCCACTTCCGAATCGCCTTTGAGTTATTTATGATGAGATTCTGAATCGGAAATTCGCCACGAAATATGCCTAAAGCAAATTAATCAGTTTACGATTGAAATTTATAATGTACAAATATATATACATATGAAAAGTTTTCCTAGAAATATGAATAAGTTTTCCGCTATATAATGATATATATATATATAGCAAATATATATTTTTCTATAGAAAATACTTCCATCTATTACAGATTTTTAATTACTATAATTTTTGAGGAGTCCACGTCAGAGATCCAAAATTACCTTATCATATTCAAACTTTTCACACAAAAGTTATACCAAAAATCCTTATCTAATCCCGCTCACAGACGCTTTGCTTAGGCTCAAGTCAACTATAACCTCGCCAGATAAGATTAGTTTGATTGTTTTCGAGTTTATATAAATAACAAACTGAATTGAATTCTCGCAATGCCCCACCACTGGAGTAGACTACAGCCATCACTCCCTCCCTGCATCAGTTCCTACATCATTTAACACTAAACGCTCAGCTAAAAATAAAGGGAGCAAATCAAATGGTTGTACGCCAACGCAAAGATCGGAACGATACATAGATGAGATGCAGGACAAGTTTAAGAGCAACTCCCCACACACACGCACACACGCACACGCACATACATGCACAGAGTCGTGCACTTAGTTATATAGGGGGATAGATACACGGAAAACTCGTATTTCTGCCACCAAGCGAGGCGCACAAGCCGAAAGGTCAATGCATTTAGTTAATGCACAACAACTGCAGTGGGCCTGCATCTGTGTGTGTGTGTGTGTGTGTGCTGGAGCTGCAGCCCCCACACAGATGCGCGACAACGATATTAATATAAGCCCCAAGACTGCGGCTGCAGCCACAGACACAGCTACAGCTACAGCTACAGCCAGTATATAGACGCAGCCCCATTGGCCTCTCGTCCGCTTCTAAGGTTCAAGCAACTCTACAGAAGCCTAGAGCAGCGCTGTGGAGACATTCCGCTTTATGTGGGCACACAGCATCCACACACACACACACACACACACATGCTGTAGAACGAGTTGTATTCTCCAATGTCCGTTACGAAATAGAAGGCAGTCTCTCCACACATGCATTCACTTCTGTGGAGAAACTGTCTTCTATTTCGTAACGGACATTGGAGAATACAACTCGTTCTACAGCTGAGAGGGCAAGCGTGTATGTGCTTGTGTGTGTGTGTATGCTTGCCTGTAGATGTGTGTGTGTGTGAATTTGGCAACTCTAACAAATGGTGCTAAGACTGTCTCTTGATCGCGGGGGTCCATTTGGCAAACCCTTGTCGAAACGCTGCCAATATTGTTGTCAACACAAATAAACATCATCATCTGGTTATGAACTGGGTCGGGACGCCCGTTGGCATCTGTTAGGGTTTAAAACAAACAAAAAATACGATCAAAATTAATATAAAAGGTATACGAGTGATTTTTCCTAGGACGAAGCTTTGATGTTCTTCCAAAATAGCAGAGATATCAAAAATGTATATAAAATATATGAAAATCAACAAATTGTTTACCTAATGATTTTCTATAAAAATTATTTCATAAGATTGTCATTATATATTTAAATAAAACATAATTAAAGTTTTAATTAACTTGTGATTAACACAGCTTTAACCTTACTATAATTCCCTAGCAAAACTCTAAAGCCTTCAGCAAGAGTATTAATCATCTCGCAAAACTGAATAACTTAAACAAGCGCTAAGAATATTCCCACGGCAAAAACAATCGCCGTTTGTTGCTACACTACAAAAAGAAATATTAGAGAAGAGATAAAAAAAAAGATACGCAAATCCGAGAGCTGACAAAGAGTGAGCCCAGCTGAGAGGCTGGCAACATCTATAAACGCCGATTGGCAAATATTTAATTATGCTGCGTAAACTTTAAACAACTTGACAATTTCACACTCGTCTGTGAAGATCACTGTGTAGCTCGCTCTCTCTCTCTCTCTCTGCTTTACACATACACGCTCATTCTCTCGCTATCCCTGTCTAACACCCACTCTCTTGCTCGCTCAGCGACTCTATGGCTCAGTTAATGTTGTTTTCTGATCTTTAAATATGGTTTGCATCTCCTTCTTCTGCCTCTGCCTCTGCCTTTGCTGCTGCTGCTGCTGCTGCTGCTGCCTCGCCCTCTTTCTCTGCTGCTGCCTCTGACTCCGGTCTTTGCTCGACTTGTTGGCTTTGCCTTCACCGTCGTCTGCCTGAACGTTGAGCCCTTGGGTCCACGCAAGCCCCTCCACCCCGTTCCATTTCATTCCATTCCATTCCATTCTTGGCGCTCTTTTTTGTTTGCATGTTCTACAACAAAGTAACAGCATCAGCCACAACAACAACAACACAAAGTTGGCGACGATTCCATAATGGAGCAATTTCAGTTTCTGCTCGTCTGTGTATGTGTGTGTGTGTGTGTGTGTGTCTTCTGTCGATTTGTTTTATTTTCCATATTTTTTGCATATTCAAAATAACTTGCCACATATGACGACGGCGCTGCACGTTTCCGTTTGTCAGCTGGTTTCGGTCTGGCAGAGTTGGTGCGGCCAGGCGGCTGGCATGCTGGGGAAGTGGGACTTTGGATGCTGTCACAGCTTGGGGTAAATTCCAACGCTTTCGCGGAACGCACTTAGACGCAACAACAAACAATTGTTTAACTCGAAGGCGTGCAAAATTATAGTTCTTTCTTCGTTGTTATTCACACTGTCCCGCTAGGTCCCGCGCTCCTCTCGGTTCCCTCCAGCCGTTATGCTGTAAACGACGTGTTTCCGTTTCGACGCGTTCGATTCACAGTTTTCAAATTCATTCACAGTTTTGTTTATTTTTGTATGAAGCGTGAAGTTTGGAGCTGGCTGTTTTGCTGACTGCTAGAGCAAAATAGCCATGGGTGGCCTCCTGCCATATATGTGTGAGTGTGTGTGTGTGGGAGCTGATAAGTCCAGTAACGGGAACTCTCACTACAAGCCTTGACTCTAGCAATGGGAACCTTATCGACGGGCAACTTGCTTATGCTTCTATTGCTATTCAAAGAAACTCTCCGAGATATTTGAAAAGTTTTAAAGTCTATGAATGAAATTCGATTTTCAAACAGTAAAGTAGATAATCAATGATAATATTATTAATGATATAAATATATATCTAAGAAACAAAAACTTAACAAAATTCTATATATAAAGAAAAAATCATAATATTATTAATACTAATATTATTATATGTGATCTATTTCTGCCTTTCTAGATAATATACTGAGCTATTTGAAAAGTTTTAAAATCTTTGAATGAAATTCGACTTTAAAGAAGAAATCGTATTATTAATGATATAAATATATATCTAAGAAACAAAAACTTAACAAAATTCTATATATTATATTAGATAAAGAAAAGATCTAAATATTATTAATACTAATATTATTATATTTTATCTATTTCTGCCTTTATAAATAATATCCAAAGTATGAATATTTCATGTAATATATATGCCCTACAAAGATTTTATGAATTCAATTTTAAGGAAAAACTAACCTATATATTTCCTTATATAACTATATATATTAAAGAAAATTTTATAATATTCGAGTTATAAAGGAGAAACCTTAATATGGTATATTATTATATTTAATGTCTCTTTCTTTAGAGATATATGGAAATATAGATAGATAAAAATAAGTATATATATTAAGTGTATTTTAAATGCTCTAGTCTTAATTTAAAACAATATCACTGCTGGAACGTTTATCTTCTGCCATAGCTACAATTATGTCTTGTATATATGTTTAATGGCTATCATAATATCCAATTAACACTGTCTGGAAAGGTCGTGAGATCGACTAGAGTCTAGCATATCAGTATATAACACCATCTGACATGCACCACATATCGGCGGTCCTCCTCTCACAGGCATATGTAACTATGTATACGTGTAGATACGGGTGTGTGTATGTGTGCATATGTAACTGCATCGCACACGTCGCCAAGTACATACTGGCCATGTCCATCCATCTGTATCTTTAAGTACACTCGAAAGTCACGAAGCATTACAGATGCAAACAAGCTGAATGAACGCCGCAAAATACATAAATACAAAGTGCCCACAGTTTGTTTTCATTTAAATTGAAATTGAAGTCTTCGCACAGCCTCAACTCCAACAGGGCCTGGAGAGTCCGGCTGCGGCAGCAGCCCCACAAACCACCAAGCTGGCAGCAGGAGCTGGAGCAGATGTACAGGCGCCCGCTGAGGGGCAGAAGACGCCAGTGCCAAGTCAAGACGCAGACTCATCGCAAACACGAACGTCTCTCCGATCTCGATGAAGACGACGACAAAGTCAGCGCAGGCGATTTTCATTGTTTTGTTTCGCTGTAATTCTCGCGCTTTGAAAATTGCATTACAAACAAAGGCAGCAAAAATAATAATGACGAGAAGATCAACACTGAGCATACGATTGTGGATATACCCAGTACATTTCTATAAAGGAATACTTATGCTGATTGATTGATTGACGGACTGACAACAGAGTGAATGAAAGCAGAAAGCAATGCCATAAGCATTAGCTTGCTGATTGATTAACGAATGCTCGACTGAATGATTGACTGATTGATTGACTGAATGAAATATTAACTGAATGAAAGGATGATAAAAAGATTGAATGAGTAGGTGATTGACTGATTGACCGATTGATTAAGCGTTTCACTTACTGTTTAGCTGATTGATTGACTGACTGAGTTGTAGACTGATTGACTGGCTCTACAAGACTGATTGGCAGACTGATTGACTGCCTGTTGGAAAGATTATAGAACTAATGAAGTGGTTGGCCGACTGATTGATCGATTGATTGACTAGTTCATATTACAGAATAATTGACTGACTTAATGACTGCAAGAAAATTCATTCATGATTTACAGATTGAATGACTAGCTGATTGATTGATTGACTGACCGATTGAATGACCAAGTGATTCACTTACTGAGTGATTGACTGACCGATTGATTGCCTGATACCTGTTTGACAGACTATACAGCTGATAGACTGATTGACTAACAGATGAATTACCTTACTCACTGCCTGATTCACTAACTCTAACTGATCAATTGATCAAACACATACATTCTTTATAGAATCACATGAAATCTACATATAGCTCATGTTTATATAACATACATACATAACGTTACACAACCCACACACACACCCAATACACCCGGTTTGCCAGGCCAGCTCGTTCTTGTTTTGCAGCAAGCATGCAACTGGACGCACAGCTGTGTGGGCTTGAGTAGCTGTGGATCGCATGATGCCAATCCATGGACAAACCGACTCACTTGCACACCATCACACCCTCTCATTCACACTCTGTGAGTCGCTTGGACTGTCGGTTAGTGAAGCAAAAAGCTTTTTACTGTCCCAAGTCAAAGTGCGTTTCGCACCAATTCGCGCCGCTGCTCCAACTCTGGCTGCTGCGGCTGCGTCTGCTGCTGATGATGTCGTTCTCCAGCCGATAATCATGGCAATGATGAGCTCCGAATCGAGTCTCGGATGGCAGTAATGATGCTGCCCCGCTTCGCTCATAATTATAATTACGAGCCCGGCACCCCCGGACACAGGGTCCGTCGTCTCGTAGGGACAGCCGACTCCAAGGCTTTAGCTCTGCTATGGAAGCACTGGAATTTCGCATTGCAAATAACAAGCAATTGTCGTTGTCAATGTTCATTTCCGTTTAGCTTGCCCCTTGCGTGTGTTAGTTAAGCTGGCCCAGCTTCTCTCTCTCTCTCTCTCTCTCTCAGCTTCGTGCCACAAACTCCATTTGGCATGCTTTTTGAGTGAGATTTTTTTTTTTTTTGCTGTGCTGTTGCCCTCGGCGAAGTTATTTGCTAATGAGCGCTAATTGAGTTCGAAATGCGCCCAAATGGCCAAAATGCATCCAGTTGAGCTTATTTCGCCCGGAGTTCTACCGGCCCTCCAGGCCGTACCACTGCCAGCTCCGTTATCTCTTTCATTCTTACCGAGAGTGCCGCACGCATTTCTCTAAATGAAATTTAACAAAAATGAGCCGCATTACAATGTACTTCGCGGCTCAGCGGCAGCTGTCACTCACTTGGCTCGAAATAAGTGACTGTTGATGGGTCCACAAATATCGAGCTCCCCAATTTCCCTAGAAAGATACGAAAAAGTAACCACAGGCGCTGACAAACCGTTGCAAGTAGCAACACGGCACCCCCGCACATCCTCCAAAAATAGACTAGACGAGAGCCTGCATCGTCGGGCTGAGGAAAAACCACTTCCGGCTGTGGCGCGTGCTCAAAACACTTCCGAAAACAAATGCCCTAAAACTTGAAATCAAAATCAAACTAATTTCTCCCGTAATTACAGTCAACGACCGCTTGAGGAGAAAGGCAGCTATACAAACACAAATATACAGACATATTCAACGTATATATAGATCGCACATCTTCTCATAAATTATGAAACTTTAAAGACAACACTGACATTTATAGCTCTACCCGAAAGTTGGCAAAATAGGTCAACTTGCCGCAGTCGCTCCGTTTGCCGAGGGGCTAATCCGCGCACCAAGTAAATCACAAATGAAAATAAAAATGTCCAAAATAAGTGTCCACAAAGGGGCACAACAAGATCGCGAGCCGCGGTCCACTACACACAAAGGGCGACTTAACCCGGGCTAAGGCTAAGGCTGAGGCTGATGATGCTGCTGAGCTGAGCTGAGCTGAGCTGATTTCAAATGCAAATGACGCAAATGATTGCGCAGCTTTCTTCATGGCTATTTGAATGCATTGTGCGAGCTAATGGCGAGTGTCCTGCCCGGCCATTGCATCCTTTGTGCACGCTCATTAGCCGCCTCTATGACCATGACCCGCGCGCCGACAGATGCTCACAGATGCTCAGGCTCCTTGAGGCTGGCATCGCTTCAGCGAGCAACCCCCTCGCTGCAAATCGAGTTCGGGACACGTTGTGGTCCAGTTATCTGCGCGCAGCATTCGAAAAGGGGCAGACGTCATGTAAATTAGACGTAACCCCGTTCTGCCCATGTGGGATATCTCTCATGGCCCAACCCCGTTGATCATTAGAAAATTCCATGCGCTTTTTTAAGTGTTTTGTCCCGGAAATGCGGAAAAGTGAAAAAGCATTCAAAAGGAAAAGGAAAAGTGTCTTAAGCTGCTTTATGGGTATTACGCTCGCATTTACATGCGCATGTCAAACGTTGGCCAACCCAAAAAAAAAAAAAAAATAAATGCTCATATATAATAATATTGAAACAGAAACAGGATCAAAGGTCGCTGCAGCTTTCAAAGCATCAAGAAGTTGTCGCAACTTGATGTAAAAGGCGGGATGCTTCCATTGTGATGTCTCGAAAAAGGGGCGGGATTTTTGGGCACACACAAAAAAAACAGACAGAAAAACTATAAAACTGAAACAAATATAGATTGTTGGCTTAGCGGGGATAACGGTTTGACGGTTTTGTCAGAGCTTCAAACAATGACGAGCGTGTGAGCTAAGGCAAATGAGAAATATTTACGATTTTTCCTCTTGTTTTTTTTTTTTTCAGTAAATGCAAGTTTACGACAGTGAAACTTTAATTGAAAATTAGTTTGGAAAAGTTTTAACAGCTGCTCACGCGGGATATTTTAATAGCCAGCGAAATTCTAGAGCGAATCTAATATTTGTAATATGGTTCTGCAGCAGGATAGTTTTCTCGTAGAACGGAAGGACTGACAGCCACAATTTGTCCTAGATTTATTATTAGGAATTGGGCTTTCTTTAGAATCAGATATAGAATAATACTTCTATCAGCTTATGTACTATCGCAACTGTATAGCAATTCATATCTGATATATTATATTTCGATCATAGAGGAATTCCTTACAAAAAGTCAACTTTCTACATTCCATATTAAAAAAAACAAAAAACAAAATAAAAAAAATTATTAAAAATTATATATTATATAGAAAATTGTTGTTCAAAAACAAAAATTGTATTTAAAAAAAATTTTGCGAACAAAATTTTATTGAAAAAAATATTTATTTAAAAAAATTTATTTTAAAAAAATTTATTAAAAAAAATTTTATTCAAAAACAAAATTTTATTCAAAATATTCAAAATATATTGAATAGAAACGCATTGTTCCAATGCCTTATCTCATCAAATGCCTACCCCACTCTGCTCATCGATGGCTCTATCAATGCTTTAACATGAGTATATGAAATTTTTATACTGACCCCCAGCAAGCGGCTACCATCATAAAAACGGTATAAGTTCCATTCTTTAGAGCTAAGGAGCATGTCTTTAATGTATGTTTCTCATGCATAGCTGATGTATCAATTAGCCAAACCCTTGGCTTGAGTACACACACACACACACACGCACACAGCCAACTGCCCAAAAATTATATATACATATATATATATATATTTGATGATCTCACAGTCAGCCCACTTTATGGTGCTGCTCCCTGCTTTGTTACGCCCGCCTCTGGCCGCCTAGCCCAGCACAATATGAGTCTACTCAAAGATCTTAATCACAAAACGCGCTCAGCACTCATGAACAAATTTTGAATACAACTCTATATATATATAGAGAGAGAGAGAAAGAGAGAGAGAGCGAGAGAGGTGTACTTATGTAAGATGTTCCAGGCGCCTGGCACGCAGCGTCGCATAGCCTGCGAGCTAATTACACTAAATCATTAAAGAGAAACGCAACAAATTTAAATATATATATATGTATATATCTTTATACATTTATATATGAGAGCAGTAATCTATTAAATGCTCCAGCATAAATTTCAATTTCAATTTATGACGCCTGGCCGACAGGCTGAAGAAATCATAGAGCACAGCTCTAAATGAGGCCACGCACAAGAGTACAACGAACCGCCCCAAACACACAAATTCATAGAAATGGAATGGAAATATAGTCTATAACGGTCTTTCAATACAAATTGCGCATTGAGCGAAGCTTACCCCCAGACTTTCTGATCAACTTGTCAAAGGGGAGCAGCAAAAACTTGTATGCCACACACACATACATATACAGATATATGTGTATATATGGAGAACCACTTGAGAAATCCGATAGCTCTAGGAGCACTTAAGATCGCCGAGCTTGATGTTTTGGCATTCTAATTGTTTTGTTGCCCCAGCCGCCCTCGCTTTTATTTTTGAGTCTCTCCATTGATTATTTCTTTTACTTGTCTCATTGTTAAGGGTAGGCCAAAACATTATTTACGAGCTGCTGTAAATGGGTTAGCGGCACGTAATATAGCGACAAGCATTTCCGATGATTAATCAGCGCCTAGGCTTTGAATTAGAGCCGCGCACTTTCCCATGAGAGCTGCAAGTGCTGCATGTGTTTCTAATGACGTCTCAGCCAACTGAAGTCTCCGCACAGGTGGCTAAACGAGAAGGGCGAAGGATGAGCAACAACAAACTACTCATGGAGATGATATCTTTCGAAATTTGTTTCCTTTTTATGAACTACTTAAAATGGTTTTAATTTGAGTAATAAATGTATTTTTTAAGCAAATGAGGTTCTGTGGCACAGGCTGTAGAGACAGGATACTATCGGCGGAATATCTAAAATATAAAAACAGTTTGAACTTACAATCTCGGCTTAAGCTTTTATCCTTACTTTTCTATAAAATATATATATATATTTAAATATATATTCTTTAATATAAATATGTATAGTGTATCAAGTTTATTTCAAGAATTTTTTCACATACTCAAAATCGATATATATCGATGAAAATACTTTTTGTATATATTCATAAAGGAGCTATAAATATATATACGAAATACTATCACAGAGCCTACACCTCTACATTTAAATATCTTTCTGCATCTCCTTAACATCTCAGCTACAATGACTATATTTAGTTACAGCTGAATTTCCTTTGATACCATATCATTAGGATTATTCGAAGAAGCTCGGCTTTGGGCATGCATAGATAGACATAAATTACTCGATCTATTCGATCTTCTTTCTCTTCAGTGCACTCAAACTAGTTTCTCTATGCAAATTTTTAAGTGCCGGCAATCAGTTGGGAAGCGCGTTGTGCGCGTTAAGCATGCCTCATAAAGTATTCCAAAATATTCATTAATTTTTTGGTTTTCCCAAAAACGCATATTCAAATGAGATTTTTCCAGCTCGATTTTTCGCACTCTACGCCTCTGCGTTGCGCCCGCCCGATAGGGGTATCTCGGGCATAATTATTATGCAGCTTTGTGCCAAGGCGTCAAGTAAAAAATGCACCCAACCCAACAAAAAAAAAATTCAAGAAAAAAAATTCCGAGGGGTGACAGCGAGGGGCAGCAAGAGCGAAAAAAAAACACTGACGCCTTTTGCAGCGGCGTGTGAAATCTTTTGGTTTACTTAGCTACTCAGTGCCAGCGCCGGGCTGGCTGTAGATGGTGCTATTTCTGGCAAGGAGTACCAAGAAGATCATGTCAAGGCACAGGCACTGGGCTCGGGGTGTCGCTGTCAAGGGGTGGTGCCTGCCAGCCTGCCTGCCTGGTGGCCTGGTGGCCTGGGTGAGTGACTGACTGTGCCAGGTTGTATGTGTGTGTGGCGTGTGTGTGTGTCGCATGTGTGTGTGTGTGACTGCTGCTCTAAGCACAAATTCAATGACCAACTCTTTGCTAGCTTTAATGTATTCTTAAGGATTGCAGCCGCTTCGTTGCATTCGCAATTTGTAGTTTGGGTTTGGATTGGGTTGGGTCGGGTTGGTTTAGGTTTTTTTTTGGGGTATCATGCTCATGACGTTGCATACACAATGACAATAAAAAAAGCAGAAAAAACAACAACAAAACACGCTGGAAAAACAAGCAAATAATGAAGCAAACTTATTTCTTTCTTCATCTCTGCATTTTTGACATTCATTGTAAGTTTTTTATTTATTTTTTCTCTGTTGAAGATCTCTTGGGGTTGTTGGGCTATAGACACATTTTTTCAGTCTTCCGCGCTTTATTACAAAACACTTGAAATTTTCAACATGAATTTACCCTTTTTCTTATAATTTATAACATAATTTTGACTGTTTTTTTTTTTTTTTTGGAATGGGACTATCAATGGCAATGCCTGCAGCAAGACTTTCTTTACAGGAGAAATTGTAGACAAAAAAAAAAAAAACAAGAGGCAAAAAGTGTTTTGTTCGCAATGGGATAAAAATTAGCTTAACAAAATGCTTTATTTGGATGGTAAAAGCGTGTTATACAGCAAGAAGTCTACCTTCAGAAACGAGAACATTTTTTCATAGTAATTTATGTGAAATTGAATGCGTTTGTAAAAAGCCTGGGGAAATTTAGGAGAGCTGAGAAAAAAAACAGCTTATAACACTCAATTTAAGACATTTTTTTGGCTTTAAATAAATTTACAAATCTAATGCGTAGTATAAATAAAAATGTATTTAAATTAATTTTTGAGGCTATACAAAATTAAGTTATATTGAAGAATTTTTTATTAAAAAATGATAAGATTTACTGCATTAATATATCTCTTTAGTTACATTCTGTAATATTTTACTTTCTTTTTACTTATTTTACTAGCATAAGAAATTTAGTAGAAGAAGTCCCTGTTAATATCTGACTTGAATTATAAAAATAAGATAATTTGAAACTAATTTGAAAATTATGAGCAGCGGTTATTCATTTCTATGAAGAATAAGAAAAGTAAGCAAAATATTAATTTATTATATAATACAAATTATTAAAATATTTAAAATATATAATATAACAAATTCAGTCATTTTTTTTTTTTGCTATTAGATTAATATTATCTAACATATCTAAAAAGCATACCTAAATTTCGTAATCGTAGGTGTATCAGTTCCTGAGTTCACATAGGTATACTATGTATATATGAAGTCACAATATACCAAACTAAGCTTAAGTAGTCTTCAAATTTTATTTTAACACTAATACATATATAAATAAAACTAAGGGACACGCATATTAAGCATTCTTCAACTGCGCAACGCAATAAATTAGTACAAAGTGTCTCGCCATATGCATATTTATTGATAGAGACAATAGGATCGAATGCGCAATCCCACATCAAGCCCTCAACCAACCCCAAACACAGACTCATTATAAATCGTATTCAAAGCAAAACAAGCGCCTTAAATTCAAATTGTAAATTGCGAGGCAGACAAATCGCAAATGAAATTAAAGAAACGCAATAAATTATTTGCTAGGCTATGTGAAAACCCTGCAAAGTTCGAGAAATGCATATGAAAATTGTCTTCAGCTTGCAAAAAAAGAAAAAGGAAAAAATTGAAAATACCTAATGAAGGCCAATTCTTAGCGAAGGGTGCGCCAATCGATGGGAAATCGATGCGAAAAATGCACCCCAATCAAAAATCTTCAAAGAGCTCGCTGTGGGCTTACCTAATCTTAGGCAAAGGCTGAGGCTGAGACTGCGACTGAGACTGAGGTTGAGTTATGACGGGTTTGGCATTACGTGAAAGGTATGCGAAATCAGACCGATTGTTGGCATGAGCTACTGCAACAGCAGCTTCTTCGAGCAAATTGCAAAATTTGTGACGCATTTCGGAACCCCTTGCAAGGACCGGTGCCTGGGAAATGGGACGCGACATTAACCGTAATGCTTGTTCAATAAATATTTGGTAATTAAATAAATAGCTAGCTGAGCCAGAGAAACTGTAGCAGCTGTGCAGCTTTCTGGGCGCATGCGCGACCTTATCAAGAGGGAGAGTGTTACAATTTCACTTTTCGTGGGATTCCGAAGGGTTCTGCGGCTGTTCATGGGAGCGTTTCCATACGAAGCGCACTGATAGAAAACCAAACTAGAGCAGGGGTTTCTTCCTCAGCAAGTCTGAGTGATCGTGTGACGAATTCCGAAGTGAAATATATATGTTATCCAAGAGGGTGCTACTTAGTAGGCACAGTAGGTAAGGCATGGGGCAGGTGATACAATGTAGTAGGGTAATTGTAAGATCCCCAAATTCAGTATTTACATATATGTATTTCATATTCAAATCGTTTGTGCCGTATCTTATCTTAAATATATATAGACTGTGTAAGGAAACTGCCTAGTTTGCATAACACAAATTCTTAAGTTTCAACCTAGGCAAGTTTTTATATGATTAAATACCTAGGAGCTATCAACTTAAGTTTGAAGGAAAATTGAGTTTTAGACTGAAATAATTCCCCAATAAAATATGCGTAAATTAAAATTTCTCTATTAATCAACAGTTTTAATTTCTGAAATTAGTATTAGGCTGTCTTCAACTTTATTAGAATATATTCTATATATATACAGTCAACTTGCACTATAAAATGAATTTATTATACTTATTAATTATTATTTAAATCGTGCCTAATCTATATAAGAACTTGATCTAGCATTCAAACGAATTTCACTTATAAACTTCATCTGCAACTCCAACTGCTACCCCTTCTGCGCACTGCACACAACGATGCAGTGCCACGCCCATTTTGACATTCGTTGGCATCGCCTGTGACTTTTTCCAATTTTTGCACAATTACCCAACAATCGATGCTTTCTCCGCAAATCAATTGCGAAAAAACACAAACACAAACCCCATGACACATTGCACAGCAGCGCACAGTGGCAAGGCAAGGAACCTGAAGTAAACCCTACCTTACCGAACCCTACCTTACGCTACCTTATTCAACCTTGTGCCACACCCTGAGTGCCAGACAAAAGGGTAGAGGAATAAAGTCTGGCCAAGACTAGGGTATGTCAAAAACCAAAGACGTTTGCTACAAATCTCTTCCTCAAGGCACACACACACACACGCATTTTGGAACAGGCTATAGGAAGTAAAAAAAAAAATAAAGTAGAAGGAAAAATCCGAAAGGGGAGTAAAGCCAAAGATTTAATTGCATTTTTTAGCGCGCGCGCTCATTGCGAAATTTCAGCTGTGCCTCAGCTGTGGCAGCTCGACTCCTGGGCATTGATAGGAGGGGCGATAGGGTTTAAGATCCTTGAATGGACCGCATCGATCGATCGATTTGCAACTGCGCCGCAACAGTTAGCAACGCTTCGCTGCCTCAACCGACCTCAGCAAGAGCTTGAGATCCGAACCGCATTGTCATGTTAATGTTGCGAAATGTGAATTTGATTGCCTCCTGCCGTAGATCAATAAGTGCACTAATGAGCTAAAGGGTTATCCCGACTCTCGCCTCAGCACCGATCGATCTATCCTGTTTTCGCAAAGCCCATTTGCATTTTTCCATCACGCGTTTTCCTCTATTCAGCTTGCATTTTCCGTTTCGTTGGCGCTGAATGCTGCGTGTGCCATGAATTTTAGATGCTACTCAAAAGTTTCGGGGGCAACCCGTTGTGAAAGCTGGCCCTGCGCTACTTTCCATTCACATTCAAATTGGCCCACGTTGAGCGCTAAAAGGACCTTAAGGCGTTTTAAGTTGCTTACTTGGCAGCAGTTAATTGGTTTGAAGTTTTACGCTGATTTGCATTTCCCATTTGAATGGTGTTTGGTGAAAGTTCCTAATAGGCTCCGACAAGCGACCGAAGTTTTTGATTAGGCAAGTTCTTTGTTTGCCCCGCCATGGTGTTCAGATGTTAGCGGGCGGCCTTTCTTCGGCTGATTAGGGGCTGCACGTGAACTCATTTATGCAAAGTTAATAAAGCTATTAACCTGTAGGGCTATTGCTATTGTCATAATAATATTAGAGCAAGTACAATAGAGTATGAGCATAGAGTATATTAAGGGAGTACCAGACTAGAAACTGAACTAGGACTTTAAGCTTATATATAGTATAGGTCTCTCTATATTAGAGATATTATAAATCTGTCTTTGTATAAATACCTATATATATTATAGATCTATTTGTATTATAGATATATAAAGACAATTTATCTCTCTATATTTTACATCTACCTATATTATAAATATTTTGGTCTGTCTACATTATAGATTTTTCTAACCTAATTATCTCTCTGTATTACAGATCTATGTATATTATATATCCTATATTATAAATCTATATTATAGATCTCTCTATACTATAGATCTATATATATTATAGATATCTGTATATGGTAGATTTCTCAATATCACAGATTTCTAACGAACACATTAGGACTCCACCCCACAAGTTCCATGCCCAGCAAAGTTTCTGGCACTGTCAATCGACCTTTATATGATCTCGAACCCATCCACATAACATCTCCCACTCTAACAGCTAAAATTACTAACTAATACAGAGTGAAAGTAGTCGTCTATAGTATATCGATTCGCGCCTGGACGCAAGCCTTAGTTGATCTGCCTTTAGGCCGCGTGCCGTCTGCTCCAAAGACAAATTGCCAGGATACAGGCACAGGACATTGGCAGCTTGCGAAACCCCACGAGCACAATGCCAAAATAATTAGCAGCTATTGATGGTCAAACGGCATCCGACGGGGCGTGACATGTCAAAATATGTGCACAAAAACGCCCACGGCAAAGGGAAATCTTCGACAAGGAAAAATAGGACAAGGTAAGGAAAAGTCAACCCAATCCAAGGGGAAAGTCAACCCCAAGTGCGGCACTCTATGCTAGATTATCAATGACAGAGCAGCCGGCGCTGCTTGCAGCTTCATCATTTTCGTGTTGCTTGTCTGCAAGCCAGAGCAACGGCAACGGCAACAGCAACAACAATTTGCAGCATGAAATGCAGCAGCTGCTGCTGCGTCTTGAGACATGCAGCGCTACGCTGAGGTTGCTGCCCCCAAGGAAACGCGCCCGAAGTCCTGAAATTTATTGATAGCATCGTGTGTGTGTGTGAGTGCGAGTGTTTGTGTAAGTATGTGGACCATGTGTGTCTGTGTGTGTGCACTTTTTTGCATAAACTCACACACACACACACACCTTGAGCAGTTCTTGCAGTTTTTTGATTACTTTTCACTTTTCTAGATGCTCAACTTTAGTTTTGTTTGTGTTTTTTTTTCTTCTGCTGCTGAGATTTTTGCATTTGCGCGCATTTCTACATTAAAAAGCACCACCGGCTGTGACTGCGGCTGCTGCGACGACTGGCTCGGCTCTCGTAGTGCTCCTGGCACCACCTTCCAGAGCTCGTCATCGTCACCC
The DNA here is from genome assembly GCA_035045555.1 of Drosophila fulvimacula. Lineage (NCBI taxonomy): Eukaryota > Metazoa > Arthropoda > Insecta > Diptera > Drosophilidae > Drosophila > Drosophila fulvimacula. The sequence goes on from JAWNOX010000137.1 coordinate 16,503,231, forward strand.
CAATTTTAGTTGCTACCCAAAGCCGAAACTTCCCATTATACTCCCTGTTTTGTGTGCGTTTGTTCTCGCTCTGCCTGCTTTCTTGGTTCTCGTCCTTGCCTCCGGTTTTGTTTCCTTGTGCATCAATTGCCGCATAGCTCGCGCCAAGAAAACGCATATGCCACCTCGATCGCCCATAAGTAATCCTGCCTCCTTGGCGCACACACACGCACACGCACACACACACACACAGTTGCATGCAATCGCATTTGAAATGAAGCAAAAATTTAATGAAACGTGGCAAGGAGCAGGAAAAACTCTCCAAGTCTGAGCCGAGCTGCCGCCGCCTGAGCAGCTGCTGGGCTGACTGACTGGCTGGCTGGCTGGCTGGCCAGGAGGGTTCAACTTTTGCCTATATATATATATATATATATATATATGCTTGAGCACTCGTATATGTACTAGAGTAAAGCACCACCCGATCGAGCAACTAATGCCACCGCATGGTTGCCACACCAACTACAACAACAACGTGCAACATGGAGTGCATTATTCATAGGGGGTTTCTTTCAGCCGACAAGACATACTATATAAATAAACGGAAGAACTGTCATGACAATGACCCCAATGTTATTAATATGGCTGTTGAGAGTTCCGTTAGAAGGGGAGGTGTCCATGGGTGTCTATGTATGTCTGTGTGTGTCTGGTATATGGATACATTATCATATCTAATGCATATAGTATGTGGGGCACATAAGATATCTCGCTACTGTCTTAGGTTAGGCACACGAGGAACATGATAAAGAATGCAAACAGTTCGTTGAACTCAAATGGCATGTGCCATAAATTTCGTAATTCCTAGAAATCGAATAAGGGGTGGATATATGGGTGTATATTTTGGTATTATCCAGAATTATTAAAGGATCTCGAAGGTAAACAAAGTTGGATTTATTTAAGCCAAGCGGAATTTCGATTGTAGATCAATGTAAGCGGTTTACCCTAGAAAAACGTATAGGATATATATAGGATTTTTTTTGCTTACTTTCTGATCGAAACATGGAAATATTTGAGAAGCTTATTTTGGAGTCGAATGTCCAATGTGAAGAAATTCCAAAAAATTTGAAAATAGTATATATCTGGGCTGACTTTTTATTCTAAATTTCATAGCAGCAAGCCAAAAGACTCGTTTCGCATTATGAATGACAGCAAAAAAACTAATTTTTAATTTTATTTTTTTTTTGTTTTTTTTTTTATTGATTTTTCAAGATTATAGAAATATATCTGATATAAAAATAAATATTTGCTATACTTTTCATTCATATTGACATTCACCGAATGAACTCCTCTTACACAACTTTGTTTTTCTCAGAAAAAAAAAAAACTCTTAAAACCAACTGCCAGTTCACGATCAATATTTATAGATATCTCGAGATTATTTGAAATATCATTTACATACGAAATGCAAGCATAGTTATGAGCTTCAGCTTCGTTTTCACCTTGTGGCAATTAACTATTTATGAAATGGAGCTAAATATCAATTGGAATAAAAGTCAATTCTTGAGTTTAATCAAGAAGTGGGGAGAATGCGTAGGGAATGTGAGCAAATGGGGAGCTAGTTACCAACCCTTAAGCTGGGCTCCGTTAATTAGCCAACACTGCACTTAGTATTGGTAAAAGCAAAACAAAAAGCATTGGGGCAACCCTTGAGCGCTGCGTCCCTCAGCACTTACCAAATTTGTTAGTCAGCGATAAACAGTCGAGAGCCGTTCGAGTCTTACGAATGTGTCACATTAAGACGGCACGAAATATGGGACAGATGTTTGGCTATGCTGCACATATATATATATATATATGTATTTTCTTTTGGCTTGTGCCAAGCGAGAAATAGTTGAAGGTGTCGAGAGTCAGCGGCAGCGGCAGCGGCGGCGGCGGCGGCGGCGACGGTGGCGGGCAACGGCAAGCGCCGGCTGCTTAGAGCCCAGACCTAGCCTAAAGAGAAGCCCATTATTATTTGCTGTTACAGTTTTTCGTATTCCTTCAAGACAAACCCCGCGCGCGCTTTGGCACGAGCTACATAGAGCCACGTATGATCAGCTGTGTGGCAGGCCAGCCAGGGGGATGAAATGCATATATATATATATATATATATATATATATATATATACGTATACCAGGTGGCAGTGGCGGCGGCAACCCCTAAGACAGAGCGTCGGCGCAACGTCTTGAGCATTGGCATTGGCATTGGAAATTGTGCAAAATCGATTACAATGATTGCGCAGGACAACGACCAGGACGACAACGGAAGAAGGAAGAAAAGGGAGTCGCTGTAAGTGCCACAATGGCTATGCGCCGGAAGAATAATAGCATTAAGGCATTGAGCAGAGAGCGGAGAGCAGAGTATTGTCAGCGCGTTGCAAGATGCAGCTACGGGGCCCGGTGTGGCAGCGATTTGCCCTGTTTGCCACGCATTGTTGATTTCTTGATGTCGTTTTTGCACACATTGCGCAATGATTGCCACAGCAGCAGCAGCAGCAGCAGCAACTCTTGGACATTTAATGTCCAGTAATTTATGAAGATTTTTTGGCAAAGGACTCGTGCCGAGCCCGGTGTGTTTGCCTGGGTTTGTGGTCGGGCCGCTTGCCGTGCTATTGCACAAATTTGACTATTGTCGCCATCGGATGCTCTATTTCTGCTCAGCTGCGCATCGAGTTTGTTTTGGCCATTGAGCTTTTGTGCAGCTGCCAGCTGGCGGCCCGCTGCTTGTGATTTATGTCAACCATGTAATCAAGGACTTGTGCCTTGATTAAGCTAACGGGTCATTGACTGCACGCGGCGCGCAGGCAGCTGCAAGCATATCTGTCTGCACGAGCAGTGGCAGCAGCGGCAACAGCGGCAGCATCACCCCAATAGCGAGTATCATCAGCGAACGAAATGAAAATCAAAATCAACACCAGCATGAGCCAGCACCTGCCTGTTACAACTTTACAGGGGCCCGTGCCGCATCCTGGGGGTTGAACCACCCCAAAAAACTAATGGTGCACCACCAGCCCGCTACACACAGCTACCACCAACAGGCAACAGACCAAACAAGTCGCCGTGATCTAGGCGTGGTGGGTGCGCTCGACTAGCGGTTGCCCTGTAGAAAGCTTATTCCTAGCTTAGGTCAGAGGTCAGAATATTTAAATAAATTGTAGCATAAAAAGTATAAATAACTATGCCTAAATAAACGCTTCATGTCCTTAGGAGTCCTTTTTGTCTGCTCAACCATGCCTGAAAGCTCAGCATACCCTTTTCCAATCAGTGCAGGGTATCAAGCCGAAACGGCAACACCAGCAGCAACGGCAGCACCACCCTCTCTGGCGGCTGTCCTTGCAGCCGTTAGATTCACACAGGCGCTTATGTCCTGCCAGCCAGGACACTATGCTGGTTGCGCACTGTACTCGCCTGCTAGCTAAGCTGAGGGCGCATACACCACCACCAGCAGCAATAACACCACAAGGATCATCAAGCTGGCTGGCTGGCTGGCTGGCTGGCACGCCAATTAAACCATTTGCGGAAATGGCGTCCACTTGTTTTCATTAGCGCTAGAGGGGCGCAGCGCTGAGCCACCCTTGTACATTTGCGCAGGATCTAAGCGCACGTGCGCATGCGCCACACTTTCGCGTATTTCTGATTGTAAAAGGATCTGCCAACACACACTGACACACTCACATACACACTGTCACACCCTCTACCAGCGCTCGCTGGATATCCTGATGCCGGCATAACAATGCCAATGTTAATGCAAATACAATCGCATCCTTTCAATTTGAAAGGTCCTTTTGTAGCGCAGTGTATTAACAATTTTTGTATAAATATTTCAAATGCATCCGATGCGGGCGCCGCATCGTAGGCACGTTTTCCTAACACGCTCGCTTTGCTCCATTGTACGGAAAAACTGTTGAAAATTGTATCCGGCACACGTGCCAAGTGAAAGAAGGAAACCAGGACGAACCTTAGCTGTATTTGCATATGATTGAAACAGGCCCCGTGAGCTATTACATCTAATACCAGATGAAGGTACAATCCATATAAATATATATGTATATATACATCGGATATTTAAATAGAAGCCTGTACCAGGATATGTTTGATAATATGTAAGGAGGTTCTAAGGTGTTAAATGAAAGTAAAGATATTTAAATAGAAACAAAAATCCACGAAATATTTCATAATCGGTTTTTTTTTTTACTCAAAAAAAAAAGCAATATAAAATCGTTTCTTTCTTTACTCCAGTTAAACTAAAATTTTGCCAAAACTTCTCTATAAGACATCTCAATCAAACCCAAGTTTAGAGTATAAAAAAACAAATGTTGAGGCTAATTTGGGCAACATTATTTTCAGTTTCTCACACATATATTTATACAATTTATTTCTATCTAAAACATAGAAAATTACCTTTTTACAACAAAAAATAAAATCATAAGATCGTTAGTTAAGATCAACTCGATAAAAGAGAACAAAACATAGAAAACATTCAACACCTTCTTTAGGTTAGAGCTGAAATTCTCAGAAGGTAAATGTGTTGACATGGGCATGCAGCTCCTAAGGAGCTGTTGAGGCAGTTCGCACAAGATCCTAGACACTAAGGAAGAAATCCTAAGAACCCAAAGTATTCTATTCGAATTCAAGCGAATTTATATATAATGTATAGGTAATGTAATATATAATAGAATATATATAATAATATAATATGCATAAATAATATAATATATAATAATAATATATAATATATATGATAATATAATAATAATATATATAAAGATTCACAAAGATTTTCTTACATATATCAGGTTGTTCATCGCTCAGCTGCTGTCTAAGACTAGATACAGCTACTCCCATATGCAATCCACAATTTTGTAGCTGACAACAAAATATGCAAAATTAAGTGAAAAAAAGCCAAATAAAAATCATGGCATGCAAAACAAAGTTATTTTTAAAGAAATTCAAACCTGTGCAGTGAGTGAATTATGAGCCAGAGCAATGCGCTGTCAAGGCAATGGACTGATACTTGGCAAGCGACACACACACGCTGCAAACGAACAGTAGGAATGATCATATATACACCCATATATAAATATATAAATATATATATGTATATATGTATGTATATAGGTAGGTGTGATCAAGAGAAAAAGAAGCAAGCAAAAAAAAAAGAGAAAGAAGGCCAGCCGAGCAACACCTTACACGATGCACAGCAGAACAGGTTGCAGCCAAAATCAGTCGAACAATAGGTAGATCAGCTCACGTATTCATAATTGTTGTTGTTGCTGTTTGGTTTCTAACATTTTGGAAATCTGCGCAATCTGCTTTGGTATGCACGGGGCTATGGGCTGTCAATAAGGCTCGCCTCGCAGCCAGTTTCTCCAAGCCTCCTGATGATGAGGATGTGTGCCCCTGTAGATCGTGGCGATGACTAGGAAATATTGCCTTTCCTAAGAAGGATTTGTGTCAGCAAACGTGACTCGAAACATCAAGTGGCATGATGTCTGTATGTGTGTGTGCGTGTGTGATTACCGATCCTTTTGTATGCACGCCCGCCTATTGTTTGAATAGTTAATTATGGGTTGGATCGGCGTACACTCCTTTGAGCCAAGCCATTGGCGGTCATCAAATTTCTATAACTTTTTTCCACACTGATTGTGTTTGGCACTTTGTTTTAGGCATTTTTACCGGTAATTTGGGAATTAGTTTTAAAAATTTTTCGTATTTCCTATTGCTGCAACGCCCACAATACACACACTCCGCCTGGGCGTGCCAGCGTTGACAACTGCTGACAATGACTTCATTTGTTCATATGCCAAAAAATGCATATATATATGATATACTATATACAGAAAACAAGAGAAGAGAATAAAATATATATATATGAATTTTGCAGATTAATATTACACACATATGGCCGGCGCTGAGTACCAGATGATGGATCGGCATATTGAGTTGTACTTGTTCTTCTTATGACTGAAATCCAACTACTCATATGAGCATATATATATATAGTATATGTGCATCTGTATCTGTATCTGACATGTGCCTTTGTCTGTGCCACAATGTGTTGAATGTGCAATTGCAAGCCATTTAGCAGCGGGCTGCGAACAAAATATTGCTAGATTTTCTAGTTAAGATATTTTTAATCTTTTAATGAGTTGGCAACCACAATTCGTAGTAGGCATTTGATTATATAGATGTACAAAATATGAAAGAGAAGAGATGAATTGGGAAAATATCCTAAGAAAATTGCTTTATTTGTAGTCGAGTCTTAACATTTTTTAGAAATTTTAATCTCATCTTTATCTTCAAATTACTAAAATTTCTTTAATAGATCAAAATTATAAAAGATGAGGAACCAGGAATAGCTAAAAAATGATTTAAAAATGATTAAATTAAGAATGATTTATAAGCTAGTATAACTTATTAGAATAAAATAAAATTTTCGCTTATAATTCACTAAAACAATATAATTAATCTTAAATTATAATCTAATAAATAATATATTATAATAAACAAAAACCTTAAATAATAATCTAAGAAATCTTAAATCATAATAAAACCAATTCTTAAATTATATTTAAATAAATCTTAAAGAATCTTAAATTATAATCCAATATATTGTATATTCTAAAAAAAAGAATTTTAAATTATAATCTAATAAATTTGATATTAGAATAAAAATAATCTTAAATTATAACCCAATAAATCTTTATTTAAATAAAAATAATCTTAAATTATAATCCAATAAATCTTATACTATAGTCAAATAAATCTTTGAATATAATCTAATAAATCTAATAAGATGGTCTCTTAACTTTCTCTTAAGTTCATATCCTTTACCTTGCCTTTTGACGGTTTCCCTTGTCTGCCAATTGAAACCAAGTGAAAGCATTACGGATTGACATGGACCATTTGTGATCTGTGAATTGTCACAGAGATAGACGCAAAGTTCCATCCCACGGTTACAAAACGCACCCATGTCACATAAATAAAATTTGTATATGCGATTAAATTTGAAATTCAATCGTAATGCATTTCGAGCACAAGGAGAACTGTGCAGTCGCTTGTCAGTCAGTCTGTCAGTTGGTCGCTTGAGGTGTCCTACGATCATCCTTTCAACCCTCCCAAAGAAATCGAGAACTAAATCTGAAGACATAAGGAGCAAGATGCAGAGCAAGGAGCTGAACGGGCACAGCTTGAGCTGTGATAGACAAAATCTTGTCATAACTTTCGATGTTGTTAGTAAAACAATGCAATTGCTTTGCCCGACTGGGCCCCTCGCTCTCAAGGTGAGCGACCCATCCCGCCTGGGAATGGGAATGGGTATAGGGCATGGCAAAATTTGCTTACCTTGCCGAGGGGTGCAAAACTTGGCAGCTGGGCGATCGTTGGGATTATGCAACATCAGCCACATCGATGCCATCTAATGTGCTGTGTAATTCACTTAGACATTGAGAAATTGCTGGACCAGGAGCATCCACAGCTAGTGCCCCTCTTTCCAGTCTGTGGTTTAGCTCGGACAACTGATTTGACTGATTTCAGTGATTAAATTGCGTTGTTCTCGAGTCCGAGTTCTAAGAACCAAACTGCGCGTTAGCGAAGATGCGCATAAGATGAATAATTACGAATGCATGTAGTGGAGAGTGATGGACTCAAAGATACTCCGTATAGTCATATAAGAAGGTGCTTCCTCTCATAACGTCTTTAAGTCTTGAAGAATCCCACATAAATTTTTAATATATAGTATATTATCATCATCAACTTATACACCCTTTCTCTTTCATATTCAGGGTATACCCTAGATTAGGATCAACGCGAAACAAATCATCTTCAGAGATGCATGAATGAAATGCCCCGCCATGGACAGACATATAGAGCCATGCCCATTGTTATCCCGGATCTGGTCAGGCGGATAGCACAAGTCTAACAAAAGGGTTGCGTCCCAAATGTGTTGAAAGGCTGCGCGAATGTAACACGATAAGATCGGCACATCAATCCAAAAGAAATGCTATCCTTAAGAATGTTAATCAATTAATTACATGCTGTGTACACAGTGCCTCTGAGCGTTAGGGGCAGCGAAAGGATTCCGCGGCGCGAGGGTTGAGCTCTGTGATTAATTTCCACATATCCCAGAGCTATAGATTGGCTGCATGCCCACATATGCATATATCTATAGGTATTGTGGTTGTCCAAGATGTTAGCATAGATCCCTTAGGGCGTGAATCTATTGAGGTTTTACTAAAAATTAACTGACCAATGGTCAGTTCGTGGGTCAGTCGCGTGGCTGTTATTAATCTAAACATAAACATTGACCACTGGCCAAGGGTAAAACAGAGCGAAGGGGTTCGAATCGGAGAAAACCCATAAAGGATATCATACAAGAGTGACAGAAGTCATTGATCATGACGGAAACATAAACATATCAGAGTTTAGACTAATCTTTAATCTAATTATCAATCAATTTGCATATTCTAATGAATTCAATTAAACTTTATGGAAAAATTTTAATTTAATTTTAATTAAAAAGGGAGTCAAAAATATAGTAAATTTTAAAAATTTAAATATCATATTAATTTTGATTTTAGTAAAAAAATATTGAAGAATTTTACTACAAATTTTAATTCTCATTTTATATTACATTTTCTTCAGAAGAAGCTTAAAAAAAAAAAATTTATATTTAAGTTTTAAAAAAATAACAATTTATTTAGTTATAAAAAATAGAAATAAAAAAATATTTAAGTGTTAATTATTTATTATTTTAATAAAAAAAAAAAAGAATTTTGCCAATTGATTTTATGATTTTCTTTTCGTAGGTTTCAGCAGGATATTTATTATTATAGTTTGTTATATATAATATTTATTAACGAGAAAATTTAATTTCATCTCAACCCACTCCTTGAGTCCGTTCTCAACTCTATATTTATCACATATTTATTGTTATTTTATCACACACGCATATATAAGGATTCATGAGTTATTTTAAGAGTCTTCTGCAGAACAGAGCCTTGATCCAAATAAGCAAAGACTTTAGCCACAGCCTGAAACACTTGAGATGACTTGAGTCGAAGAATATAAAGGCAAACAACATAAATGTATATAAATTGCACGCTGTGTGGGAACCAAAATGCTGCGCAACATGTGACAATGAAGATTTCGCAGTGCCTGCTCAGAATCGAACAGAAATATAATGCCAAAAGATTGTTTCAATGTCGGCACTTGTTGCGACCCAAATTGTTGGCAAAAACAAGGCAAAAAATAGAAAGAAATAAACTGCATAACAAAAGCTGAACACAAGCGCACCGAGTGCCTGCCACAAGGCAAGTGAGGTCCTGTGAGAATGGCGAGCCACTTGAGCCAAGCAGACAATGGCAGAGCATGCTGCTACTATTCTAATGATATAGAAAATTGCAAGCAAAACATCAGCTAATTGTTGATCGATTTCAATTGCAAACTAACCAAGCAGTAGGGGGTGTTTGGGTGCCTGGGAAACTCAAGTGGAACGCGCAGCGGGCAGCAGACAGCGTGCAGCTAAATGTGGCAGACAGATGAGCAAAATGCTAGGCAGATCGAGAGCAGTCTTATCATGCCAGTGCTGGGCTTGGGCCTGTGCCTAGTCAATGCCCCACTAACCTCGACAAATGTGTCATTTATGCCCCCACATATCATAATTGGAATCGAAATGCGCGCCAAATTCGCGCCCCATACACAACAAATAACAAATAACTGTCGAAATAATATAGAGTCTGAGTGGAAGTATGAATACTCTATCTAATATTCATTTGGAAGTAGTCGTACATAAAAGATTATAATCTAAGTGAAATATGATAGATATGAAAGTTGACAGAAAAACGAAATATAGAATTTCTATTAAAATTAATTTTTTTTTTCGTATGCATAATGTAATTCCTAAATAACTGTCTAAGTAATTCTAACTATAGATTAAAGATTGTTTATTGAAAAATAATTTTTACCGAATGTTATATTTCAAAGATCTAGAAGTTCCATATTTATTAATAATAATATAGTCTTATTTTTTATTGTTTTACAGATTTTTATTATATATATTTATCATATGTAAATATAACATATAAAGGCTCTTATTTATTAGTATATTTCTGGTATTTTTGGATATACCAAAGGGTATCTATTATGCAAAAGCACATTTTTTATAACTTTCCATCATATATATTTTTAAATATTATAAAAATATGTAGTAAAAATATATTTTAAAATATATTAGATATATGATGTCTGATGTTTGTAGAACTTTATAACTGATTAGGTGAGCTCAAAGAATAAAGCAAATTTACTTGGCAAACTCAGCCTATAGCAATACGGCACAAGTCTTAACTTTAATATTTATTGATTTTTAATATACATACACATTTTAGATTTCTCCACTTAAGGTTAGATCAATATACATTTTATACCCAACTATATCAGCCTCATTCAGTGCGTAACGAATTCGTAGACTAAGCAAAAACAGCCTCTACGAGGGTATTGGGAATATAAAAAATATCTAATCGTGTCAAGAACATTGTTCGCTCATTAAATAGCAGCAACAACAACAACAACAACCTACTTCCCCACTGGTACACTGTACATTCACACACCGCCTCCCCCTCCGCCACCGCCTCCCCAGCCCCTCTTCTCAAGTTGTTGTTGCCGATTTGCCCACATACACAATACCAACTTTTGTTGTGCTGCTGAGCCGAGCAATGTTGATTAGTACTTCCTGAGGCAGCCTCATATCATTTCACACACAAATACATTTGTAAAATTCCTATATATAGACCCTCTCTTATATACTCATACATACGTATGTGTGTGTGTGTGTATGTAAGTATATAGACTATGGCTATTTGCCAAGAGCTGTGCAAACAATGCAAGAAATTTTGCTTTGCAACTCGGGCAAGCTTGAGCGCAGAGGCTTATCAGTGTTGACCGTTAGAAGTTATCATAACAATATGCCATTCCCTAGTTTTGCATGGACTAAAAACAGCAACAGCTTGTTGGGGGCGTTGCACAAAGCAAATGCCTATGAGATTTCAGGTGTTGTTCAGGGAAATTGATGGAGACGAGAGCAAGAAAATAATGGCTATATATAGATTATATTGGTACAAATTTTAGAAGATCATATAACTGTTAAATAGGACAATGAAATTTTCAATAAAAATAAGTCTAGTATATCTGTAAAGAATTCGAAATTGAAATTAAATTTCAACAACAATAAATTCTTAAGATTTGTATAATACCAAAGAATCATTTTTAACATACATATACATATCTGAAATATATTGCACGACTGTTCACAATTTATATGAAATTTTAACAATAACAAATAATCTGAATATTTCCATAGTACTAAAGAATAATTTTTAATATATATCTGAAATATATTACAAAAGGGTTCATAATATAAATACAAATTTTGTAACAAAAGTAAACAAAAAATTCTTAAGATTTCCATACAAATTCTTAAGATTTACAAGAGTATTCGCAATTCAAATAAAATTTCCAAGAAAAGAATAAAAATTCTTCAGATTTTCATAATACTAAAGAATAATTGTTCATATATATACGTGTGATTTATATTACAAAAGTATTAACAATTCAAACGAAATTTGTAATAAAAGTAAAAGAAATTCTTAAGATTTCCATAATACTAAATAGTAATTGCTAATATATAATATATCTGAAATATATAGCAAGGAAATTCACCATTTCAATGAAATTTGCAGTAAAAATAACTAAAATTCTTAAGATTTCCATAATATTTAATGTTCATTTATATCTGATATATATTACAAGAGTATGCCCAAAGAAAACCGTTATTTCTTGTTTATAAACCATAGTGTACCCCCGAGCAATTAATGCATTATCAATGACAAATTAATTGCCTCAATTTAAAGCAAACTCAACAATGCATAAATAAAAATCCTTTCAAATCTATGGACATCGTCGACACCTCCCACAATGAATGTGCGCAGGGCTTGTCACGTGACGTGACGTGACGTGACAGTCTCTGGATGCAGAGTATTTACATATACACACCCATACACACACGTGTGCACATGTATGTAGACATATGTTTGTATACGAATTGATTGCCTTTGGACTGGCAGCGGGCGGGTCTTCGGCAGCAGCGCATTTAAACTCTGAACCCGGCAATTGATTGCCGCAGTGAAAGCTTCATTTGGAGAATGTGAATGCGAATGCGAATGCGAATGTTGAATGTTGTGAATGAGCCATGTGAGTGTGAGTGTGCGTGTGAGTGAATGAATGCGTTCTCTAACATCGAAATGAATTGCTTATTTTGACATTTATTAAAGCTTTAAATAAAATTTATGCAGAGAATCAATTAGTGTGTGCAAGAAACTGGAGCTGCGGGCGCCCAGTGCCGATACGGGTGGGGCAGTGTGACAGTGGGATCTGGCGGTGACGGTGGCCGCCAATGGGTAAGAGGACACAACGCAACGGACAGACAGAAGGAACACGCACAGCATAAAGTCAAGTAACGAAAAATATTTCTCACAATCAGCTTGTAGACAAGGCGCAAAAAGGAACAAGGAACGAATACGGTGCGAGGCGGCAAAGGAAACATTAAATAGCAACAACAAAGCGCGGCAGAGGCAAAAAGACAAACGTCGAGTAGCAAGAAAAACACCAACACCAACAACAACAACAACAACAACAACAACGACGACGACGACGACTGCACATAATCAGAGGAGCGACAAAGACTGCAAGAAATCACAGCAGCGACTGCAGCAGAGCTCAAAGATAAACAGGCTCGCAGACGACTACACAAATACACATGCATATTTACAGTCACATACATAAACACACACACATACACATACACATGCATACATACGTATAGATTATACCGCGGTCGGCAGCAGAGTTGCCATTTTAGCTTTCATTTGGCTAGCATTTTGTAGAGTTGCATTTGAAAGCTTTTAGTTAAATTTGTAAATGCTTTGGCTTGAATAAGCGCGATATAGCCTTTTCCAGCTAAAAGCCAGTTTATTATATATTTATTATATATTTAAATAATATCTCCAAGAAATATTTACGACTTTTTTGAAGAAATTCGAAATTCTCATATGAGTCAAAATTAAAAATATTCAATTTCAGAAATAAACAAATTAGCCAATATAAACAGCAAGCTACAGCTAAATGTCACTCTAAAAGCTATTTATTAATATGATTTAGCCATTTGTGGCTTTTAAGCGACAACACTGGCCATCGGACGAGTCCTGCGCACACACACACAGCGCTCTCACACTGACACACATATACAGAGGCAACGATTTTTGGCGCAAAAATCAAAACGCGTTTCTTCTTTGAGCACTTATTCCGTGTGCTCATGCGCTCTTCACCTACTTCTTTCGTCGATCTGCCTGGCCAATGCACATCGACGGCAACTGCACGAAATCTCTGCGCCCCCCCTTGCTACGTCTTGCGTAGACACACAAACACACAGAGCGCAGCTCCTGCTGCTGCCGCTGCTGCTGCTGCTGTTGTTGTTGTTGTTGGGCTCGTGTTAAGGAATTTTGCGCGCGCGTTGTGCTCGTTCCCCGTGCCTCTCCTTCTGCTCGTGTCACACACATACCACAGAACAGCAGGACTAATTCTCTGCTCTGTTATGTGCATGTCCTTCGGGCTACGCACAATCAGCTGATTGAACATATGTACAAGCAGAGGCCCGAAAGGAACAGGATTGTGTATGGGAATTGAAACGGGACCGAGGGTCATTCCCCGCGCACCTATCCTTTTCTAACTGTTTGTCCTGGACGCGCGTGTGTGTGTGTGTGTCCCTACAGGCGAGACTTCTTTCTGATCAGCATTTTTCTATGTATGTTGCGCTGCTTCTTATGTACATTCTGTGATTTCCCCTACTTTTCGGGACTCACATGGCCTCGGCTCGATCCAAATTCTCCGCAAAGTTCAAATACCTTCAATGCCAAAAGCCTGTCAACACCTTTATCAATCTCCAATTCAAATTCGAAATAGCATTTTGACTGCCAATGTGGAGCTCACGCATAACATACAGTAAAAGCTCCGTTAAAGAAACACAATGATGTATATAAATGGGTATAATAAGGGAGGAGAAGTAAAAGTCTTAATTTCTAATTAATATCTGGATAAAAGATAATTAAATACAAATTTTTTTTTATTTTTCTAATTTAACATTTCTCATTAAGCAATAGTATTCGTTCAAGTGAGGCTTTACCGTACAGACACTCTGGAATTTATACACACACACACGCACACAGTCGCACTCAAATGCTGACAATATGCAAATGTATTAAATGATCATAACTTACCTATCCATCAAATTCTTCTATCTCCGTTTTATTGCACACTAATTGCACGTCTTCTCTCTGCCTCTTTTGTATGCAAAAGCCCTAAATGCCGCGCACACACACACACACGCACACAATCATAGCCCGGTACACCCCTCGCACCTCATAGCTTTCGCGCGCGCGCGCGTAAAAGTATCTCAAACGCTTTTTTGCACACTTTTTTTTAATGCCGCCGTCGACGTCAGGCGCTTAAAAAACAAAACTCCAGCCAAATCTCAGACCGCACTTCTTGGAATTCTTCGATTTACAATTTAGTTCTTCACGTTGTTCATTCCACTTTTTTTTTTTTTTTGGGAAGTTTATTTGCTCTTGCTGCTCCCGCTGCTATTGTTGTGTTCCATTCCCATTGATGTTGTTACTGCAATTTCATAGTGTTCCACGCTTGTATTGGTGCGCCGCCTATTCTTTGCTCGTAATCAAATTCACTCCGTTGCATTTGTGTGCGAGTGTGCTTTGCGTCTGTGTGAGTTTTTTTTTTTTTTTTTTTTTTTTTTTTTTTGCATACATTTTTGATTTCTCAGTTTGCCCTTTTTGTGCTCTGTGTTCTTCTTCGCCTGTGTCGCCGCACCGTGGTATGTGATCTATGATATTCAAATGAGAATTCGAGTGATCATGCCAATGATATACCCATGATATATTAATAAAATCCATAACATAGATTTTCAAATAATAATATTAATGTAAAATATCAATATCAATATCAATATCATGAGCACGTTTGGTTAAGCTGCGTTCATTCTGCGGTTTTTTTTTCTGTTGATCAGTGATCGCACACCGCACACTGTGTCACACTATGAATGAGTTTTGAGCTTTTTTCGCATGCGTTTTTAACTTGCTCGGAACCACTTTATGATTTTTGCGTCCTTTTTAGTTTGCTGTTTATTCTTTCAAAAAGATGATCCTCTTCCTGCACAGCACAAAAGCAATTCAAGAGAATGAAACCGTAGCTCATTTAGCTTTGAGCGCATTTCGCAGCGGCTGGCTACGCCAGCCCAAATCATTTGCCTTTGCCCATATGATTCGCATGATAGTTTTATAAATGATGTCGCCCCATGGTCGCCGTCCAATTTAGTTGTTTCTTCTCTTGTACATTGCACTATACATGTGTGTGTGTATGTATGTGTGTGTGTGTGCTGTAGATTTTGCTTGTCGAGGAATTCGCCAAGTCTTTACAGGCAGCTATACCCAAGGGTGCCCCCACCGCTGCCCCTCCCGCCTTAAACGACACGACTCCCGCAGGGCTTGCATACACAAATACTAACATACATATAGACATATAGACATACTCGCATATGTAACTCGATTTTTGCTTTAACTTGCCGCAACTGCCCACACACACACACACACACACACAAACACACATTGAGCGCTGCTCATTTAACGACATTGGCGTCTACGTCTGCAAAACACAAAAGAGCCACGCCCCGCTCCACCTCCCCCAAAGAGCACAGTGTCGATCATATGACTGGGACCTGGCACAACGACTACCTGCTGATGTACGGCCACGGTGGGTCAAGGGGAACAACAGGGCGGGCAGGCGTCGCGGAATGCGTGGATCTCACATTATTACCTGCGAACGACACAATCGATGCCGCACAGTCGATGCCATCGTCGTCGTCGTCGTCGTCGTCGTCTCCGCCGTCTGCGTCTTCAATTCTGCTTAAAGATTTGCACGCAGGCTGGCCGAGGAGCCCGGCGGCTCCAGGCTCTGGTCCCAGCCATTCGGTTGCAACGTAAATCACATGTGTTTTTTCTCGCTTCGGCCTCCACACGAATCATTGCTCGGCCCCCAATCGGGGCCCACTCGGCTATCGCTTTGGCGCTCAGCGTCGGCGACGACGCGCTTCTCGCTATAAAAGCTCGCGCGCCAAAATTTTCGCATTCAATAGTGCTCCGGCCGCGCATTGGGTAGGGGAAATTGTTCTTAAGAGCTACCTGTTGCATTGGCTCTAGCACTAGCCTAGCTAGTGATCGAACGCTCGTTCGCTCCAATCGCTGCACAGATTTTCCGATGTCTTTCTATCCCACTTCGCCTCATTGCCTTTTGCTATTTGGTATTGGAATAGTAGGGATATGGTAAATGGGAAATTGTTCAATACGTACACATACATACGTATGTATGTGTGTGTGTGGCTGCTGCTCCCGCTTCTGCTCTCTTTTTCTCTCTCTCACTCTCTCTGCTGCTTCAATTGCCGATCCTGCTCCTGCCGTTATACGTGCTGCCGCTCACACAAAAGAGCAGCGACGTCGGCAGCGGGGGTTGCATTGACGGCCGTCGCTCTTTAAAACCAGCTGCGCTCGGCTCGAGAACTACATTTGTTTTCTGTTCGTCGTCGTGTCAACATCTGCGCCTCGAGCTGCTCTTCTTCTCTCTGCCATTCGTACGGTAGTGAAGTCAATTTGTGTGTGTGTTTGTGTTAAAGCGATTGGAATATAAAAATTTAATACAAAACGCAGCACACAAAGAACAAATGCAACAATGTTCAAACGGACACAGTAATGATGCAAAAATCCAAAAATCAATAATCATATACATATACATATATGCAACAATAAATGCAATATTAGTTTTTAAACAAATACATTTTACAAATGCAACAACAAACTCAACTAAGGACTACCAAGTGCAAAGCCGCAACTAACGAAAACGAAACGATCTAACAAATTAACTGTAAATGTGCCAGCAAAAGAAACGTGTGAGAATTGTGTTTTAGCAATTTTCAAAAGATCACGAAAAACAAAAACGAAAAAGAATCGGGGAAAACACTCACGAGTTGGAATTCTTCAGCCCAATAATATTTACGACATTCTCTGCAAATAAAAAAAAATAAAACAAATCCAAAATGCTGTGGGAATCAATTGCCGAAGAGAACAACTGCACCATGGATTGCAATATCAGGTAATTGTCATTGAAGTATTAGAAGAGAAGCATGAAAAGCATAGCAAGGAGAATAGAAGCAAATGTAGATAATGTAATAAAATAAAAGTGCAAGTAGACTTGAACAACAAAAGAGCCGCGCTTGAACTTGAACAGATCGTACCAACAGCAACAGCAGCAGCAGCAACAACAACAACAGTAACAAAGCCCACACACATACAAAAGCAACTGTGAACAACGGCACTGAGCAGAAGCCGCAAGGCATTCGCTTTGCTTTATACAGTTGAACAAAAGTAAGAGTAAAAATTTTTTTGTTCTCATTATTTTTTGCACGCTCCACACGAGCGAACGACACGTTTTTTGTTGTTTTTTTTTTTTCGGCTGTGGCGCTCAGCTGTTATTGTTGCTGTTGCTTTTTCATTCATTAAACCGGCTTCCGCGAAGCTCGCGCAGCTCCAACAACAACAACAACAACTCAGCTCGGTCAATTTGTATACGCTGTTCTTCAAATGCAAAAGAGTATATTTTGATACACTCGAAATCGTCACTGCGACCTGCTTGCAGTTGCTCTAAAGTGTGAAGAGAGTATGAGACAGTCGGCGCATAACGAGTGCCAAGGCGTTCGGCTGTTCGTGTTATTCAGCTTCTTCTTCTTCTTCCGTTTCTGCTGCTTCAGCTCTCTTGTGCGGTTCTGCGTTGCGTGACCCAAAAAGTCGTCAAAAGTGCAGATGCATTTGACCGCTAACGCAAACAGTTCGAGCGGAACATGCAAAAGGGAAATTCCGCTTAGAGTACCGCAAAATGCGAAGGGAAGACGCGGGGACATTTTTACATTCTAATTCAAATTTCCTTATTAAAGAGTGAGAGAGAGAGACAACAACAAGAACTTGCATGGAAATTGAGCCCAACAACCCCTCGGCTGTTGCTTGCTGCTGCTTCTTCTGCTTGTTGTTGTTGTTGTTGTTGTTTCCTCTTTACACCACCACTACGACCACCGCCGCCGCCGCCGCCGCATATTTTTAGCTGCGGGTTTAATGACCCGCCACAGTTTAGGCATCAGCAGAACCAGCAGCAGGAAACAAACGAACTTCAGTTGACTAATCCACCCCCTCTCTCGCTCTCTATTCCTCTCTCTCTCTCTAGCAGCAACATGAACAAGAACAACAGCAGTCGCCGCGTTCGCCGTGCGCTGACCAACAACACCAACACCAACATGAACAACATCATGGCCATGGAAGCTGAGGAGGAGCTTTCGTTCTACGACGATGACGTGCACGCCATGCCGTTGTCGTCGCCGTCGCAGCGCTCGGTTAGTCCGGCGTTGCTCGGTCTGCTCTCGCCGGAGGGTTCGCCGCAGCGCTTTCAAATTGTGCGCCAGCCCAAGCTGCTGCTGCAGCAGCAACAGCCAGCGGCAACGGCAGCGGCAGCTGCACGTGCAACAACACAAGCAGCCGGAGCTGCAGCAGCGGCGGGCAGTGCTACGACGCCTGCGCGCAGCTTTCGCATATTCAACAGCCTCTCCTCGACGGGCTCCATGGAGTCATCCATGGACGATGAGTACATGGAACTGTTCGAAATGGAATCGTTTGCTGGCATCCAACAGGCTCCACCAACCTCGCTCACCCTGCCCAGCGGTCTCAACTCGCTGATCAGCGGCCAAATCAAGGTGTCGCCCAAATCTCCAGAAGCCTTGACCATGATGATGCGCCGTCCATCGGTGCGACGTTGCCTGAGCATGACAGAGACGAATAGCAATCAGCTAGTATTATCACAGCAGCAGCAACAACAACAGCAACAACAACAACAACAACAATTGCAACTGCAACATCAACAGCAACCAAAGACGTCAGAGACTGCCCGGGATTGCTTCAAGCGTCCCGAACCGCCCGCATCGGCCAGCTGCTCGCCCATCCAGAGCAAGCGTCACCGTTGCGTCGAGAAGGAGAACTGCCCCACAGCCACAGCCACAGCCGCAAGTGCAACAGCAACATTAGCAACAACAACATCGACTGGCCTCGGCCACGCCCACTCGCATCCACATCCGCCTCCGCTCCGGAAATGCATGTCGCTCAACGACGCTGAGATCATGTCCGCTTTGGCGCGTTCCGAGAATCGCAATGAGCCGCAGCTGATTGGTGACTTCAGCAAGGCGTACGCCCTGCCCCTGATGGAGGGACGTCATCGGGATCTCAAATCGATCTCCAGCGAAACGGTGGCGCAGCTGTTGAACGGCGACTACGATCAGCAGGTGGCCAGCTATCGCATCATCGATTGCCGCTATCCGTACGAGTTCGATGGCGGGCATATACGCGGCGCCAAGAATCTCTACACCCACGAGCAGATCCTCGAGGAGTTCCTGAGCGCGGCACAGACTGAGCTGCAACAGCAGCAAAATGCCATTGCCGGCAACAAGCGCAACATCATCATCTTCCACTGTGAGTTCTCGTCGGAGCGTGGCCCGAAAATGTCGCGATTCCTGCGCAACTTGGATCGGGAGCGCAATACGCATGCGTATCCGGCTCTCCACTATCCGGAAATCTATCTGCTGCACAACGGCTACAAAGAGTTCTACGAGACACAGTCGGAGTTCTGCCAGCCAAACGCGTATCGTCCCATGCTCGAGCCGGCCTACAATGAGGCCTACAGGCACTTCCGGGCCAAGTCCAAGTCCTGGAATGGTGACGGTGGCGCCGGGGGCGCTGCAACCGGCCGCTTTAAGAAGTCACGCTCGCGGCTGATGCTGTAAATTTTGATTCTTATTCTACTTCTTTTTTTTTGCGACTGGGTGGCAACGCCTGCAAAAGAAAAAATCACACGCATTTGTATATAAACGAGAGAGACAGAGATAGAGATAGAGTTGGGTATTTATTTCATTTTTAAAGAAAAAAGCATTTTAAGTTGATTTTGTTGATTTTGATTTGTTAATTTTAGTTAAGATTTAATTGTAAAGCTACACACACACACACACACACACACAAGTCCCCCACTCACACTGATGTACATTTTAAGCTGTAACGTCTTTTATCTCCTGATTTTTGTTTAATTGTTTTTTTTATGTATGAAAATTTTAAACGTTTTAGTTCAATTAACTTAGAGCTTTAGTTTGAATTTGTATAACGTAACGAAAAAGAAATGTGCATTATAATCTAAAATGAAAATTTAATGTCATAAAAATTTAAGCGGCCCACTCCAACTGCCCCATCCCAGCCCCTCGCCCCTCACCCCTCACACTAGTTCATAGGCAGAAAACAGGCTAAACACACACATAGACATACACACACACACACACACACACACATTTATATTTTTAGCTATGTTAAGCTTAAGGAGTTGAAAGTTGAAAACTTGTGTTAGGTACAATTTACGCTTATTTGTTTATTTACTCCTACCCCGTCGACCCTTGAATATATACGGAACAAAAGAAAAAAAACAAAAAAAAAACAAAGATCCCTTTATTATATAATGATTATTTTAAGCAAAGCTTATTTTTGCATCAAAAAAGGCAATATTATTGAAAAAGATATGTACATTTTAAATATAAACACAAAAAACCCTGAACTGAAAACCAAATGCATTTTATTTATTTATTTTACAAAATAATTATATATATTATCAATAGGAATTGAAAACTTGGCGCCAAGCGTCGCTGTTATTGGCGATGTTTTGGTGCGTGTCTTTGCTAAGTTAACAGCGAAATGTTAAACAGCGCTGTTGGTGTAACATTAGCAGTGAATTTGGCTGTATGAAACAGCAATGTGCGCTAGATGGCGCCAATGAACGTTAAATTTAAATAAATTAGCTAAAAACTAAATTAAATTTTATTCTTGAAGATGAATTTTGTAGATATGAGTTGAATTTGAATTGAAAGTGCTATAATATCAATTGAATTGTAGAAACAGGTTTAAAAAAATATATATATATATAAATTAAAGCAATTTCAGATAATTAAAATTATATTTAAGCCTGAGAATTATGCAAATTGATTTCTCGGCACACAGCTAAGGCCAGCTCGAGTGTGCCAACCATTAACTTAATTCCCTTTGACACCAGATAAGCGCAAATGCTGCAATTAGCATTTGTGGCAATTACCGCAAGACTTAAGTGCTACTTAGTTAGTTGCCGCGCACGGCCCACTTTTCCACTTTTCCAGTTTCCTATGCCCTTGCCCACCCACGAGCAAGCACTCAGAGTCAAATCCGAATGTGCCAACTACTTGCATTTGGGGCCCTTGAGCCCTTTCTATTCCGACTAATGCACAAATACACTTAAAGAAAAACTGGGTCATTAAGTTTACGTATTTCATATTGCGTTTATCTATCGAGGCTTCAATCATTATTTATTATTTTCTTTTTAATTAAAATATAGCTTAACTTAGCTCTTAATCTATGAAAATAATTTCAATTATTTATTTATACTTTAAATAATAAATTTAAAAAAAGTGAGGCAATTAATGTAACGTTTTAAATTTTTTTATATGCAAAAATACTAAAATAAAAATACCAAAAATACATAAATTAAAATATATAATATTTAAAAATAAAATACCATAAAATACTGAAAGTTTACTAAAATACTTTGTTAAAAACTACTTTAAAAATATATTTAAAATTGAAATAAAATAATGATATATATAATAATAAAATAATAAAAATAATAATAATATAATATATAATAATAATAATAAATACAAAGTAAAAAAAAAAAACTATATTTATATATATATATATATATATATATATATATATATATATATATAAAGATATATTTTTTTTATTTGTTATATATTTTTTTTTAATTTTTATTTATTAACATTTATTTCAATTATATATATATATATATATATATATATATATATATATATATATATATATATATATTTAAATTAATTAAATTAAATTTATTATTATATTATTATTAATATATTATTATTAACTTATTTAAGATGCCTATGATTTGATCCTTAACAATCAGTCAGATAATAAAAATAAAGAAAGATGAAAATAATTTTGATTTGAATTATATTTAAGTAGCTGCATAATTTCGCTCAGTGCAGCGGGCAGCTAGACACTGGCAGCTAGCTGGGTGCCCAAATGTGTTGCATGCTGTGCGTGTTGTCCATGCTTATCTGTGCTGTGGGTGGTGCGAGTGGGGCTGGCGACTGTTGTTGCTGGTTTCAATGGCTTTGGCTTGAAGTGTTGCAAAAAAAAACAAAAAAAAAAAACGGGTTAATCAGCGCAATTAAGGTCAAAAACACGTTGGCGTCAACAACATGCCACCATGTGGCATCTTCAAGCTGTGTCTGTGTGTGTGTGTGTGTGTGTGTGTGTGTGTGTGTGTGTGTGTGTGTGTGTGTGTCTCGGTGTGTGTGTGTCTGTGTGTGCATTCAAATTCATAGAAATTGCGCATACGCTGCGTAAGCCCTGCCATTAGATATTGCAGGCAAAGTTCTGGCTGCCCGCTGTGTGCGTGTGTGTGTGTGTGTGTGTGTGTGTGTAATTTTGATAAAGGTGTCTCAGAAGCCAGAACTGCGCCGACGCCGAAGCACGAATTTGTTTCGCTTAAGCCGCCTGCTGCGAAAAGCGACGCTCAGTCATGCTCTCTCTCTCTCTCTCTCTCTCTCTCTCTCTGTGTGTGTGTGTGTGTGTGTGTGCGTACAGCGTTGCGCCTATAAGATAAAAGCGCCATGCCATGAAAATCTTTAGATTGCTGCCGACCAGCGAACGGCTCGCATTCACGTCTAGCTAACAATAGCTCAAAGCGGTTCGGTTAGTTCAGTTCCATATATATAAAAATAAAGATATATATATAAATAATAAATATATATATATAAATAATAAATAAATATATATATATATATATATATATATATATATATATATATCTATATAGCTCTAAGCTCAAGCCCAAGCCTTGCTCTTTGAGCAACAAAACTTGTTTAGCCCTAATAAAGAAAAACAATAATTTACAAAAAAAAAAAAAAAAACATTTCAAAATGGCTCATAAAAAAAAACTATAAACTGTTAATATTAATTGAAAAATAACAAAATAAAAATAAAAATAAAAATAAACATCGCGTAATTCAATTCAATGGCAGAAGTGTTATCCAACAAATGCCTTTTCACTGAGCAACGCCCAGCAATTAGAGAAGAACTATAATTCGAACAGATATCTATAAAATAGATTGCTACAAGTATATATTGTATATAGTTGATATATATATATATATATAGGTATATGTAGTATATACGCATAAATTAGAAGCTGTGCAAATCAATTTTGTTTCGTAGGCAAAGTGCTTGAAGTTCAATTGATGTGTCAATGTCATGCGCTCGATTTGTAGCTGGAATCAGTGCAGCGAATTGCGATACGGTTAACGGTTATGCAATTCGAATCGGTTATACTATTTGAATTATTTGAACTAACTTTAATTGTTTCAAGTTCATGTAATTGAAGTTTTACTGTAATTGTAACTGCATAATATAAATGAATTTTAATGTGGCATTAATATATTTGCGAACCGGTTATTTTTCAAATATATTAAACGGTTTTTTTTTTTTTATAACTATAATTAAAGCAAATTTTTATTCGATTTTGATACTGAAGCATGTGAATACCTCAAAATTACTTTCAACGGTTATATATCGGTTATATATTTTCGTTCAGTATCGGTTATAGTTTACATAGAGATTTTGAATAGAAAAGTATAAATTGAAACGGTTGTATTTGGCTTAAACGTTTACTATATATATTATAATAAAATATATTAAATTCCATTGATGTGCTCGATATATATTTCTAATGAGAACTGTTCATACGACTGCCTCCCATTTTCTATAGATATAATATTGAATATTTTGGCATAAATTAGAAAAGTTGCAGCTTGAAATGTTTTTTAGCATAGATCACAGCAAATATGTCTGATTTCATTGTTTAGCTGAATGGAGCGTATTGGTTTTGTTGTGTCTATTATAAGTTTAGAAACTTGATATTTGTAGTCATGTAAGCAATAGTTATATCAATTCTTAATATAATATTACAGTTCCAATAAAAATAAAGCCTATAAATATTTCATTTATTTATTTATTAAATAAATAAAATAAATAAATAAATATATCATAGTTTTCCAGTTATAATCAACAATCAAAAAACAGTCTTTTTTTTTAGAGCTATACGAAATTTTGTTTGATTATAGCTCGAACACTATTATATTTTTTATAGGTTCTTATTTTATATAATACATTCAAATACTAGGAATTTTTTAGAGAAATTACTTCAGAAAGGTTACAGTTATACATATATTGTATAAATTGAATATATAATATATATATACATAATATATATATATATATATATATATATATATATATATATATATATATATATATATATATATATATATATATATGTACTTACTGTCAAGTTATGCTAAAGATCATAGAAAATATCACTTCTCCTTACCTCTTCTAAGAGCGAGCATGGCGCATTCGCATACGCCCGACCACAGCATTCAATCCAAATTCTAATCGCTGCCAAAGAAAATGAATTGAAATGCTGTGAATGCTTTATACATGAGGTGCTCAATACGTACATCAATCAAGCTGTCAATTCCAGACTTTCGAATCAGCTTTCAACATGTTCTCAATGCCTCCCACATAGGTGTTGATAGTCGGGAATATGTTAATATGGGAGTTCAATGACCGCACCCACAGCCACAGCCGCAGCTTTTGCATAAATAAACATACACACACATGTGGCTTGAACTCTGATTGGGAAGAAGAAGAAGAAGAAGAAAACGAGTTGTAACTTCTCATCTGGTTTATCCAGTTGTTATTCTTTCGCACTCCTTGCATGCGTGTGTGAGCGAGAGACGCAGATACATATGCATTACAATCATTACAATCTTTACAATCTGAGACGATCCAGTTGCAACTGGCTCGCCCACTACCTGACTCAGAGCGCCTCACTTTTTGCACACAATCAGCATAATAATAGTCGAAAATAATAACAAATAAACGTCAGGGCAGCGGTGAACAAAGAGTTCCACGAACATCAACACGAAATACAAAATAAAATACAACAAATATATACAAAATACACATACAATTTAAGTTTCATTGGCCCAGACCTTAATACGTGTTCGGCATGGGCAAATTGCTTCGAGATGCCGAGCACCAACAACAAACAGCCAAGGAAATTTGCATTAAGCAAAAAGAAATAAATAATTACAATTAAGTATAGTGCAGTAAAGGCTAATTGGTCAAATCACATTCTAACTGCCCTTCGGCTACACTTGATTTAATCGCGACATCAGAGACCGAAAGAATAACTGAAACTAGTTTTTTAGCAAGTTCTTCTCTCTGCCAAGAAATTTTGGTTAAGTTTCAATTAGATAAAATATTCTATTTAGGCTAGCCTAGCCTATAGGCTAGGGAGATATAGTAAGAGAGGGATTCGGAAGTGGAGGTTGAGATGGAGGCGGAAGCGTATAAAAGAAAAAGAGAGAGCGAGATATATATATATATACATAAATATATATATATATATAGAAAGTATGAGAAGAAGAAAGAGACAGAGATATAAATTGAGACTGAAAAGAGAGAATTGAAGATAGAAGAGAAAAAGATAAAAAGGAAAAATGGGATAGAGTGAGAAAGGGAGTGAAAAGAGGGAAAATCAGAGAGAGAGAGAAGAAAATGTCAGTAAAATATATAGCAAGCAAGAGATATATAGAGAGACTAAAAGAGAGAAGAAGAAGGAGAGGGAGAGAGAGAGAAATCTCTATGCGAGAGTTGAGAAACTAAGAGACATTCACAAATAGAGAAACTGAAACTGAAACTAAAATATTTACTGAGTAGCATTCTGAGATATAGAGCATAAAGAGAGATACGGAATTATAGGTGCAGTGAAAGACAGATAAAGAGAGACAATAAAGAGAGAGTATAGGAGAGATATGTAGGGGGAGAGAAATTAAGGAAGACACAGATAGCCAGAAACAGAAAATAGAGAGGAAGTAAAAAATTAACTAAGAGACGATGGAAGATAGAGACTGAAAGATAGGCTAAAAAAAAGTTTCTGCGAGAGAGATAGACTAAAAGAAAATATGGATCCTACCAAATGCATATATACCCAGTACACATAATATTCTTATATATTTTAGGGTAATTCTGTCTTCTGATCTATCTGACTCCCTGCGATCAAGTTAATTCAATCTATATATACCCCAATATACCCTACTCGAATGGTGTTAGGCGATAGCTGGTGTTGATTACGTTCCGTTTGGCTTGTTTTATAAATTGATTAAAGCTCCGATGTCGCAAGTGATTTAGTTAATTGCTCCATTCCGCTCCACATTAGCAGCTCGCTGATTGATGTTTGTTTATAAATGTTTTCTCTCTCGCTCCACAGGTTTAACATGCGGCTGCTTCTACTGCTCGCGGCCAGTTGGGCGTTGCTGGGTTTGGCCCTGGCCGACTCGAGCTACAACTATTTTCGGCTGCCCACGGCGCTGCGGCCCCAGAAGTACAATTTGCGTGTCTTGACGCACTTTGATGACCCGGTAAGCCTACGTTTCGAGGGCAATGTGACAATACTCTTCAAAGTGCTGGAGAACACCAAAAACATAACGCTGCACTCGAAAAATCTGACCATCGACGACTCGCTGATTACACTGCGCGACACTTCGAGTGCCAACAAAAAGAATTGCGTCTCCGGCACGGAGGTGAATACGGCTCACGACTTCTATGTGATGCGCACGTGCGAAGAGCTTGTGGCCGGAGAGGTCTACGAGTTGACCATGCCATTTGCCGCCGATCTCAATCGCCAGTTGGAGGGCTACTACAGAAGCTCCTACAATGATCCCGTTACCAACAAGACCAGGTGAGCGCTACGAGAAATTTGCTCCGAAACTAATATAGAAATTACGTAAAAGGAAAAAAACCAGGGAATATGGGAATGATCCCAGGAAATATAGGTTGACTGTTCATTTAGATGATATAAGGATGATGATCTATGATGATTGATGATCTATCTATGATGATGATTGATAATTGCCAATTAACAATTGATAATTGACAATTGACAATTGATGATTGATGATTGATGATTGATGGTTGACGATTGATGATTGATGATTGATGATTGACGATTTACGATTGTTCATTAATGATTGATGATTGATGATTGCCGAATGATGATTGACAATTAATGGTTGACGATTGATGATTGATGATTAATGATTGATGATTGATGATTGATGGTTGATAATTGACAACTGATGATTGACGATTGGTGATTGATGATTGACGATTGATGATTGATGATTGACAAATAATGATTGATGATTGCCGAATGATGATTGACAATTGATGATTGACGACTGATGATTGATGATTGATGACTGACGATTGACGATTGACAATTAATGATTGATGATTGATGATTGATGATTGACAATTAATGATTGATGATTGCCGATTAACAATTGATAATTGACAATTGATGATTGATAATTAATGATTGACGATTCATGGTTGACTATTGATGATTGATGATTGATGATTGAAGCTTGATAATTGATGATTGATAATTAATGTTTGACGACTGATGATTGATTAATGACGGATGATTGATGATGGACAATTTTAGCTCACTAACTGGTTATGTCCGATGTGATTATTTCTATAATGGGCAAAGATAGATTTAAGAAATATTTGTTATGTTATCTGATGTATTCAGATATTCAATAATTCAAGTCTTTAACACCTTATATAAGAAAGCTGCTGGTTTACCAAATAAGGTATATCCCAGATCTCGTTCCTAGTGGGCGTATCTCCAAAATTTTAACACTTTATAAGCCGAGTGTTTTAATTATAAGTTCGAAATTTCTAGCAAGACGAACGGATGGACAGACGAACAGAGAGCAAGATGGGCATTGTACTAAATGCATATATTTTTTTCAATTCGGAAACGAATATATTTACAAGATAGGCTGATACCTAACTCGTAACTACCATAGCTTGGAGAATGAATTGCCGTCGGCACAACAAATTGTTTATAGTTTGTCCGCTAGATTGATCATATATCTAAATTTCAGTCAATTTAAAAAATATTCTTTAACAATTTACGAATATGTATAATTAAAATTCTGATTCAGCTGGCTGTCCATAACACAATTTGAGCCGGCGTCTGCGCGTTTGGCCTTCCCCTGCTTCGATGAGCCCAATTACAAGGCGCCTTTTGTGGTGACACTCGGCTACCACAAGCGCTTCAACGGACTGAGCAACATGCCCGTCAAGGAGATAAAGCCCAAGTAAGATCGGTTGGCCAGTTGTCTAACGGTTATTCTATATATAGATTTGATCGGCATTTGAACTGCAATTCGATTTACAGCGAACAAATTGCGGATTACATTTGGTGCGAGTTCGAGGAGTCGGTGCCCATGTCCACCTACTTGATAGCCTACTCGGTCAATGACTTCACCCACAAGCCCTCGACGCTGCCGAATAGCACGCTCTTCCGCACCTGGGCCCGCCCGAACGCCATCGAGCAGTGCGACTATGCGGCTGAGGTGGGACCCAAGGTGCTGCAGTACTACGAGCAGCTGTTTGGCATCAAGTTCCCGCTGCCGAAGATCGATCAGATAGCCATACCCGATTTCAGTGCTGGGGCGATGGAGAACTGGGGTCTGGTCACGTACAGGGAGATCGCTTTGCTGTATTCGGCGGAGCACTCGTCGCTGGCGGACAAGCAGCGCGTGGCCTCGGTCATTGCCCATGAGTTGGCCCATCAATGGTTCGGCAATCTGGTTACGATGAAGTGGTGGACGGATCTGTGGCTGAACGAGGGATTCGCCACATATGTGGCCAGCCTGGGTGTGGACAATATCAATCCGGAATGGCGTTCCATGGGACAGGAGTCGCTCAGCAATCTGCTGATCATCTTCAGGAAAGACGCCCTAGAGAGCAGTCATCCCATATCGCGGCCCATTGAGCTGGTATCCGAAATCTCGGAGAGCTTCGATCAGATCTCATATCAAAAGGGCTCCACAGTGCTGCGCATGATGCACTTGTTCCTGGGCGACGAATCCTTCCGTTCGGGCATCAAGAACTATTTGCAAAAGTTCTCCTATGGCAATGCCGAGCAGGATAATCTCTGGGAATCGCTGACAGAGGCGGCCCACAAGTTCAAGGCGCTGCCCCAGAGCTATGACATCAAGCGCATTATGGACTCATGGACATTGCAAACGGGGTGAGTGCTCCTATACCCAACTCCGGGTTGCCCAAATCCAGAGCTCCTGATCGATCTCTAACCTTTCTCTAACCTCCATTCGCCAACTTCTCACAGCTATCCAATCATCAACATAACCCGCGACTATGCAGCTGGCACAGCCAAGCTCAACCAGGAGCGCTATATGATCAACACTCAGATCTCGCGGGAACTACGTGGCGGCTGCTGGTGGGTGCCACTCAGCTATACGACCCAGGGCGAGCAGGACTTTACGCAAACGGCGCCCAAGGCATGGATGGAGTGCGGCAACTCCGGCGAGGTGCTGCCCAAGACCATCAACGGACTGCCCGGCAAGGATCAGTGGATCCTGTTCAATACCCAAATGTCCACGCTGTACAAGGTCAACTACGACGAGCGCAACTGGAAGCTGCTGATCGACACCCTGGTCAACGGCGACTTTGAGCGCATTCATGTGATCAATCGCGCCCAGCTAATTGACGACGCACTCTACCTGGCCTGGACGGGCGAGCAGAACTACGACATCGCCATGCAGCTGCTGGAGTACATGAGACGAGAGCGCGAGTATTTGCCCTGGAAGTCGGCCTTTGAGAACTTGAAGCGCATCAAGAACATCATCAGGCAAACGCCCAACTTTGAGTTCTTCAAGGTTAGTTGAGTTCCAGCTCCGGACATGGGTCAACCGACACTTTTATCAGAGCTCTCATTCTAATTTTTATTTGAATTGCAAACATCATGCGGCCCGACACTAAATTCCCAATGTAAAAGTTCTATTTCTTCGTAAGTTCAGCTTAGACCAGATCACAGCAAAGCCTCAAATTCATTCAGAATTCCTTTCGCTCTCATTCTCTACTCTCTCTCTCTCTCTCTCTCTCTGTGGCTGTTTCCAGACTGACTCTGCCATGCTCGTTCACGCTAAAAACTAAAGAGTACATCTAGGCAGTCCATAGCTGACAGCGACTCCTACTTCACTGCGTGAACGAGTATGGGAAGAATCCATCAGCCCAGTCGCATCACTTCAACTGACTGTTTGACTGTTTACATTCACAGCGCTATCTGCAAAAGCTAATCACGCCCATTTATGTGCATCTGAATGGCTTGAATGACACGTTCACTGACATCGAGCAACAGGACCAGGTGCTGCTCAAGACCATGGTGGGCAACTGGGCGTGTCAGTATGAGGTGGCCGATTGTGTGCCCAAGGCACAGTCCTATTATAGCGAATGGCGTAACGAACCGGAACCGGATAAGCGGAATCCGGTGCCAATCAATTTGCGGCAAACGGTCTACTGCACCTCCATACGGCATGGCAACGATGAGGATTGGCAGTTCCTGTGGACGCGCTACAAGAACTCGAACGTGGCTGCCGAGAAGCGAACGATTATGTCGTCATTGGGCTGCACACGTGAGGTGTGGCTGCTGCAGCGTTACCTTGCCCTGACCTTTGCGCCCGAGGAGGGCATCCGCAAACAGGACTCGATGTGGGCCTTCCAGGCGGTGGCATACAACGAGATTGGCTTCCACTTAGCCCGAGAGTACTTCATGACCAACGTGGATTCCATCTACAAATTGTAAGGGATTCTCTTTAGAGAGAGTATGGGAATGGGTATATTAGTATACCCATCAAATTTACGGCGCAACTAACTCTCTCTTCCCACTTCAGCTATCATCCCATTGTCAAGGACATGTCACGCCTATTGCCGCCCTTCTCGGAGCAGACCTTCCAGCAGAGCGATTTCAATGATTTCAGCAATTTCGTGAGCAAGCACAGGAGCTCACTGAAGGGCCTCGAACAGGCCATACAACAAACCCTGGAGACCATGCTCACTAATGTCCAGTGGAATCAACGCAACTACAACCAGGTCTCGACCTCCATTAGGAATTTGATTGACAAATAAACAAACAAACAAACAAACAACAACAATAAATAGAGGTGTTATATCCAACATATGTATATCCTTAAATAAATTATTTCTCGCGCTAGCCCTCATCAGCTAATTGAAAGCTCTCCCTTGAGCATAGCACAAATTTAAATGTTCAAATAAAAAATATTTAAATAATTATATAATACCAAGAAGTAGTATGTGTTGATTATTGGTTGGGTTCTTTAGTATTTGAGGCAGGCTTAAGAAAATTTGTTTAAATTCAAATTCAAATTCAAATGAAAATACAAATTTTTAATATTTTTCCTTTTTTCTTTTTCAGAAATTTGACTTTCGTAAACTTGTTTTTTTTTTACCATTTCTAACTCTGCTGATTTGCTGTATCAAATTATTATTATTAGTTTGAAATGATTTATAGCTCTCATACAATTCTATATATCTCGCCTGCTATATCTCTTATATAACTCCTCTAATTTCTCATATAAATCAAATCAAAAATCTGTTTACCTATTCCGAAACTTCAGAAAATCTTTTAATAATTTAAAAATCTAATTTTTGGGAATTAAAATATAGTTTGATATTATTAAAGAATATTCGCAACTGATGTCTATATATATATATCTCAAAATATAACTATCATATACAGGTTGGTACATATATATACTACATAATCAGCTAGCTTGATATTTCCCATCAATATTCTCTCTTGGGTTCCACCAAGATTCTTCCTCATAATGCAGCTTGGCATAGTCTGCTAAGGAGTGAAACTTTTCGATAAGTTTAATCCACATTCCTAGCAACTTGAGTTATTCCCAAAATCAATAAATTCTTGAATAAGCATGCAAATTTCTTGTCCAATCAAAAAAAAATAAATAAAAAATTTAACGCATTCCGTAAGCACACGCATAACATATACAATGTACGTAGAGAATGTTGTATATTTCGTATATTTAAGCATGTTTCACTATGCTAGTCAATAATATTAATCATAATCATAATCATAATAATCAATGTAATTGGAATTAAACGGCGCTTTTTAACAAAATTTGAAAATAGAATTAGTTTTTTTTTTTTTTGATTCCATTTGCTGGGTCATTGGAATTTTTGTTAGATCTTACAGATTACAATTACATTTACAAGCTAAATAAATATGTATGTATGTATATATATATATATATATGTGTGTGTGTGTGTGAGTATGTGTCTGTGTGTTTGTAAATGTTAATATCACTAAAGCAGCGCTCCTGAAAAGGCGTAACTAAACGCTTAACTAAAGAGCTAAACAGATTGCATAAAGTATTTATTATTAAATTTAGATTTTATTATTATTTAATACATTTAGCATAGGTGTTTGTGTGAAATGGTGTCTGTGTGTTGTTGTTGTTGTTGTTGCTATCTTTATTTTGCTTTAGTTTGTCCTATGAAAAACATGAGTATAAACCTTATTATTACATTTATAACAATTCTCTGATTGACTTTCAAATTTATGCACTTTTGTGAACTTGTGTGTGTGTCTGTGTGTGTGTGTTGTTGTTGTTGCTGTTCTTCTTCTTTTACTTGCTGCTGTTGTTCTGTTCTTCTTCTCAATTGGCCTACAAGAAAAGGCGTTTTATTGATTTGCATTTAATTGTAACAACTATTTAACACTTGATATATGTATGCTTGGGACAATATGTTTATATTCATATATATGTATATATATATATATCAATTTTGTATATATATATATCTATTACTATGTCCAGATGCATTGATAATCATTCTTTATTAATATGTACGTATATATATGTATTTGTGTTTATGTTTATGTAGAACAAAATATTTAACTACTGTTTGAATTACAAGTTGTCGATCTCACGTGAAGCTGCCTTTAGGCCCTTTCTTTATGGAAGTTATGCACAAAACTGATTTATGAACTATATTCAAAAGATGTATTATCATAGTTTTAAAGTACTTATTGAATTGAGCTTTTGTTTATGTTCATTTACAATCGGCTTATTGAGATTTTATGCGTGTGGTATTATCATTATCATAGTGAGGCGCGAATCAAGTGTGTTCATAGCGTTCGTAACGTGTTAAATTCGTATATACACTTCTAGCATCAATTCGCTTCACTTGTTATTTTAACAATTGAATTGCCGAGACAAAATTAGATTTACATGTATGTTCCATAGCAAACAAAAGCAACAATACATAATGCAGTTATTTATATATAGATGATCTGAACGCAAAAGTACATTCTAAATGCCATGTGTCAAACTAATTGAATTTGTTAGCCAACGGCTTTAACTGGACCACAACTAACCTACTCAATTGCCCAGGCAATTGCCCGAAACAAGGGTTTTGGCTGGGCGTCATTATTATTATATATATGATTTGTTTTCTTCTTTTTGTTTGGTTTTTTTTTTGTAATTTTCTTTTTTTTTTTTTTTTTGCTGGCTTCAGTCATAAGGTTATTTAGTTTTAAACAATTTGTTGTTTCGTATATAAGAGTTATTAAATGTAGTTTCTTTTGTCGTTACTTTTTATGCATGTAGATAAACGATAGAGCTTAAACGTGTACAATTGTTTAACAAACAGACTTCTGCTTCAACTTATGCCCACACTCGTGTGACCTAAACTAAGAGACGTATTTTTGTATGTTTCCTATATATTTATATATATATAATGTATTTGAATGTAAGTCCTACATAGCTCCTCTATTTAAATAGTTGCTTATTTTATGCTTCTGCTGCTGCTGCATCTGTCGCTGCTGCTGCTTCTGTCGCTACTATTAGGGCACGTCTGTTTTACATTTGATGACCTTCCGCAGCGTCGCAAAAACTTTTCAAATTTTGTGCAAGCCACTTTGCAGATTATCATTTGACCAGGAGCTCTGTGGTAGCTGCTGCGCCGGCGCAGCTGCTGCTGCTGCTGCCGACGACGACGATACTGATGATGTCGCCTGCGGTGGTGGCGGTGTAGATGATGAGCATGGCTTCTGTGGCGTCGCCGGCTGCAAATCGAAGCGTGCATAAAACAGCAAATATGGTGTTATTGTGATTTTGCGCGTCGGCGATAGCAGCTCCTCAAATTCACGCTGGGTCATCGCCTTAATCTTGTCATCGTCGCACATATACCAAATGGGCTCGCTGCTGTTGCCCTGGGCATAGCTGGCTTTGACGCCGCCACGCCCCGTGCTGCCATAGCCCGTGGGATACGATGTACAACTGTTGGTTGCGCTACCATAGCTGAGATTGCTGTTGCTGCCATTCTGTAGGGATTCCTCGCTGAAGTCACTGTTGCTGACGCTAGTGCTGCCTGCAACGCTCGCCTGTTGGCTGCAGCACAAACGCATCGCGCAACAGTTGACGCCATGACAGGTGGTGTTCATGCTCAGCTTGCCAATGCCATTGGTGATGGTCTTGCTGGTGAATCCGTTCACTTGCTTAACATTCTTGCTCATATCCCCGCTACTGGATGCCTTGCTGCGTCCAAATTTCATTTTCTTCATCAAACTGGTGCCCGATGAGGCTAAAGCCGAAGCGGCCGCTGACACGGGTAAACTGGCAATGCTGCTAATCCCATTATTGCTTGGCGCCGCATTCTCATTGCCAGCAGCTGCTGCTGATGCTGTTGACTGCTGTTGCTGCGCGCTGCTTGTCGCATTACGCCGATCCTTGGGGCAATTGACATAGTCACTGGCCAAGTCCAAAAAGCAGGTATACGCTATATAATGGCCAACTGTTAGTGTAGCGCCCACATGCGTTATTACGCTGTACAACTTATAGACGTGCAGCTTGTTGGCATCGCTCAGCTCACAGCACTTGGCGCAGAAGCACGGCAACGTGAATGTTGTCGGCACATATGTGCTGACCTTCTCCATGCCGCCCGAAAACCGATTCAACTGGATGACCAATAGACGGGGCAACACCTCATACGATATCGAGCGTATGGCCTCAGTATAGCCCGTACACTGATTGCAGCTGTATTTGTTATCGCCGCGAAAATATTCACGCGTTATGCACGAGTTCTGCAAGAGCACAAAGTAAATCAACATTAAACAAATGAATCATTCATGAATGAATCTACGACTCATTTATAGATGACTTACGAGCTTGATTAAAATTAATGAATGAATGCAAACTTAATTAGACTAAATGAGCATATAAACAGCTGTTAGTCGTACTCAAATAAATAACTCAATTTTAATGGTGTTTAATGGAGCTACATCATATATTTTGTAATGCCTTTGGGCTGCATATATCTGATCTGATCACTAACCTGGATATAAGCGCTGGGTTTTTCCTGCAATTCGGCATTGTCATAACCCGAAATCGGCACAGGTACTGAGATATCGAGCATGCCCTGTTTCTGACGGGTAATTGTCTCACAGCTCAGGCATTTGGTGGTCAGCACCACAATGCCTTCAAAATCCGAGCTGAAGAAGTTGATGTTCAGCTCGCGAATGCGCTCCTCCAGACGCATTTTATCCTTAAGCAGACTAGCAGTATTGATTTCATCATCACTGGAATACTTTGCAGGTGCGGTCGATGCAACTGATGCTGTAGAATTAGCAGAAACAGCAGCAACAGCAGCCGTAGCGCTGGCACCGGTGAGATCGACTGTATTTAAATAGAATAGACTATTGGAGGCGACATGTGTGGTTCCCATGCCACCACCGGTTGTGGTTGGACTATTATCTTTAAGCGGTGACTGCAATCGTGTCGCCTTTGAGGATTTCACTTCATCTTTTCTCTTTGATTTTCGTGAAAAAAATGACGTTTTTGTTGTTGTGGTACTTTGATTTTGACTAGTTGCTATCGAGCCGTTGCCGGAAGCGCTCATTAGCGCATGATTACCCGCATCAGAGCGTTCCATAGAATCGACTGTGTCTGTGTCATCAGGATTGGCAATGTAACTGCATAAATGAAAAGTCAATTAGTCAATTAGGCACATTTCTATCAACGTGACCTGCACACAACTCACC
Organism: Drosophila fulvimacula; assembly: GCA_035045555.1. Taxonomy (NCBI): domain Eukaryota; kingdom Metazoa; phylum Arthropoda; class Insecta; order Diptera; family Drosophilidae; genus Drosophila; species Drosophila fulvimacula. Next base: position 16,539,585 of record JAWNOX010000137.1, read on the forward strand.
CATTCGCAATCACTTCCGGACACTCGCCAATGGCCTTTATCAACGACTGATTCGTTTCGCGTATGCAATTCAGCACACACATTAGAAACTCGTGCGCATCCTGTTGCTGATTGCCCTCGAATGTGGCGTTAACATCCTGTATGGCATGCAGCAGTGTGTCCGCGTGATAGGGCTCACTGGAATCGGCCATCTCATTGCCATGCAAACTGTTATACAGATCGTGCAATTTCTCACTGACTGACTGATGTGTTGACTTTTTGCTCCCGCTGCAGGTGGCGCTGATGCCGCTGCCGCTGCCATTGCTGGTACTATTGTACGGGTCTGTAGTGGCCAAATCCTTGCTGCTCCAGCTACGTGCATGCTCTAATTGGGCACCACCGCCGCTCACATTGCGGCCCAGCGATGCGGACTTGGCATTCTGTTGTCGCTGTATTGCCTGTTGCACCACATTCAAATCGTGAATTAGATGATGCAAATTATGCAAGAAATGCGGAGCAAAACGTAACGTATAGACCACCGAATTCAGATAGCAAGTGTTGCCAATGTTGCACAGCGTGCCCATGGCGGGCACATGATTCAATGTTGTACTGCCACTGCCATTTAGACCGCTGCCGGGGTTAGAGCTTGCGCCGCTGGAATTACTGCCACTGGCTGGGCCATAATACTGATGGCTCTGCAGCTCAGACGTGTCGCTGTCTCCGGCAGCGGAAGCATTACCAGCACGCAGGCCAGTGCCACCTGGCGGATAGCCATTGGCCACGCGCCGCTGTTCGTCTGTGGATGTCTGATACCGTCGATCGTATAACGACATGTTGCAGCTGCGTTTGCGTTTACGGAAAGCCCGGGGCGCCGGTTTGCTCGAATCAAGGTCAATTTGAGCCGCAGCAATGGCCGCTGCTGTCTCCGCTGAAAAATTATTATCGATCTCGATCCTAGCGCGGCGTTTGCGATTTCTACCGCTGACACCTACGCCTCCGCGTCTCCTTTTTGTATTAAGCTTCGGCTCTGGCTCCTCTTCAATGCGATTCCAAAACTCTGCCTTGAAATGCTCTGCAAAATTTGAATCTCATTTTTAGCAATTGTTTGTTGAGTGAATATGCTTCAGCGCCATACCTAACTTTATATAATCTGTGGGCGTCGGTGATAGTTGTACTACTGGCGGTGGAGTTGACGGTTTCTCTGGTATTGGTGGTAGGTTAACTGCTGGTGTTTGCCGTGATCTTAGACTAGCACAACGTGAAAACTCTGCCACATAAACACGTCGCGTTCGCTTCCGCTTGGGCACCGCCTCAATATCTTTTTGGGTTGCTTGTTGCGGCTGTGCGACTTGATCTACAAACTGTTGTACTTCTGGGTATATGACCGAACACGTTGCTGTTGGCCACGAAGGCTCGTCGTTAGTTAGTGCAGATGTTGTGGAAGCTTTGGATTCCTGTGAAGTATCTGACGTCAACGAAATGTACGAGAGTTGACTGCTGTTTGGGTTTTTTTTGTTGGTGGTGCTGTTGTTGTTGCTGCTTGGCGGAAGACGTGTTTGTTCCTCTTTCAGCTCACATATATCATATTCGTGCATCTTTCATTATCCTATCAAGATTACAAAATAAGAAATTAAATACATATAAGAATGCTCATATGATGATGGTCAGATTATTTATTTATGACAATGATTACAATATATTAATCCATTTCAGAAAGCAAGATATATGAAAATTTTCAAAGAGATGCATCAGTGTTTAACAATTGTCAAAAAGGATGCTAGTGTTGTATAATAATAATAATTATTATTGATTCATATGAACAAATATGGACAGCAAAAATAATGGAAAACAATTAATAACAAATTAATAATAATAATAAATAGTCAAAAAAGAAAAGAAAAAAATCAATTATATAGAACACGATTTCTTGAACATATATTCTGGCACTCACATGCAAATGATTTGAAAATGTAATTAAGACGGTCACACTGTTGTCTGTTTTGTGCATTCCGCTCTTAGAGCTCTAACAGCTGACACTATTCCCATCTCTCTCTAACTAAGAGTAACTTATTAGCCATTACTGTTTTTATTCCGAATGCAACTGTCTGAAAGTTGCCATTAATGCCATTAAGATGCAAGCGGTCGCACGCACGAGCTCAATTTTGTTTGCATGTGTTGATTGGGCGATTCGTCAGCTATTCAAAATTGGTGCTCGATAAGGTGATAAGGAATTGTATAATAATCAACCATTAATCTTACGTTCAGGTGTTTATGATTCATTTCACCAAAACTATTGACAAGCAAGGGGCTTACATAAATCTGAGAAATACGCGTGGTTCTCTCTCTCCAGGTTCTTCAGTTTTGTCCCTGACTTAAAAACTTGACTCAACTTGTTATTGACTGCATAAAACACCAATTTTTGTGTGTATGTGTAGCAAATGCAAAAACCCGTGAGCTTAGTTATTCAATTAAGAGCACTCGCCAAGCTGAGCAGATTTCCAATTTGAAAATATATTTGGGCCTAGCACATCCCTAATTATGTAAACTTAAAATCACGGCGAGAGCCTTGGCCGGCTGTTGATGAGAATTATCGGCGACAGGTGTGTAAGCGGGGTTGAAGCGTAGCTTTGGTGAGGTAGGCCAGGGCCAAGCATCGATGAGGGCGAACACAGAGGGCAGCGAAGAACAAAATATTAATGCGTATGAAATGTAGAAAGAGTGAACATGAACGTGAACGTGAACATTAACATTAACATGAATGTGAACGTTAACTGTGTGTATTGCTATTGATTTTGTTGCTGGAATGAAGGTCACATGTCGCACAGGCTGCAAATGCAAATGACAGAAAAGAGCGCATGATAATGCTAAGGTTACACACATTTAGACTGTGCGAATAAGACACAGCTACAATTACACCACTGAACATTGAACACCAACAACAAATGCAAAGTAAACAGTTATAATAATAGAAGCAAGATTTGCAAATTTGCTGGATGCTGTGACATTCATTTTGTAAACGTGTAGATATGGGTGTATGGGTGCGCGAATATGTTTATGTGTTTCCGTACATATATAAATGCGACTCACATATTTGGGGAACAACATTTGCGGGCAGTTGCTATGTTCAGTGTAGCATTACTGTGAGTAAAATAAAACAATTTCAATTGCCGCTGCCAAATGTCATGAAATTTCACTTGCAACGTAACGTAGCGCAACGTAAGAATCTCATACACACACATACGCACGCATGCAACGCTCCCCGCACTCGCTAACTGTCAGCACACACACTCTAATTTTCACTTTTTTTCACTGCGGCGGTATTCGTTTGACTGTCCACTGCTTTTTGTACCTGGTTAGGAAAACTTTCTTCACTGCTGCACTTCAGGGCATTGTAGCGGTGATGCACTTACACATTAACATTTATTTTATTTATAGTTTCAAGTGGTTTGAGGCACTGAAATTAGTTAAACTTATGCGCCGTAAGCGTACGGCCGCTCTCGGTGGCAGATGATGTTCGCTCGTTGTGCGAATACTCGCCGCAATAGACAGAGTTTGCTCCCCATCTTAAAATGTTCACTCCTCACTTAACAGAGTTGCTGTTCACTGAAATCGACTCCTCACATAACATTGACATGTACCAGCCTATGGCAACACTGATTGTGTCTTCTTCTTTCTCTCCGGCAGAAATCACGATGTCGACTGGAGTAAGTAAAAAATGCCTCGATTTAATTTGTAAATTATTGTGCAATCCTGCATAAATAATTGCCAAATTACTGCTCAACAAGTGCAAAATAGATGGACGCAAACGATAATTATTAAATTTTATCCGCAATATGTGTATTTGCAGACGCTTTACACTTATCCCGAGAACTTCCGCGCATACAAGGCCCTCATCGCGGCCCAGTACTCTGGTGCAAAGGTGAAAGTGGCCGAGGACTTCAAGTTTGGCGAGTCCAACAAATCGGCGGAATTCCTAAAGAAGTTCCCCTTCGGCAAGGTAAGTCGTAATATATATACTATATATATAAATTGACATTGCTTATCGCTTTGGGCGTGGAACAAAGAGTCAAAAGCCGGCTATGCAACGTCAGCAACAAAAATGTTGCCATTACACGCAAATAAGGTTATTTGCATTGGGATCGTGCGAAAGTTTTGCCAACTCATTAGTTTCGCTTGTGAAAGTATTAAAGAGCTAAGAAATTAGGTTTTGCCGGCTGTCGGCTTATATAGATATTAGTCATTTTCGGCTACATATGTGGCAGTTGGTATTCACTTTGGAAATATTTTTTTCAATTTCAGGTGCCAGCATTTGAGACTGCTGATGGCAAATACCTGAGCGAGTCGAATGCCATTGCCTACTTTTTGGCCAATGAGCAGCTTCGCGGTGGAAAATGCCCCTTCGCACAGGCTGAGGTGCAGCAATGGACTTCGTTTGCTGACAACGAAATCTTGCCAGTCTCGTGCGCTTGGGTGTTCCCTCTGCTTGGCATTATGCCACAGCAGAAGAACGCGAATGTCAAGCAGGACGCTGAGGTTGTACTGCAGCGGCTGAACAAGAAGCTGTTGGATGTCACCTACCTCGTTGGCGAGCGCATCACTCTGGCTGATATTGTTGTTTTCTCCAGCCTGTTGCACCTGTACCAGTATGTGCTGGAGCCAAGTGTGCGCCGTGATTATGTCAATTTGAACCGTTGGTTCGTTACCATTCTGAACCAGCCACAGGTTCAGGCTGTTCTCAAGGATTATAAGCTGTGCGAGCAGGCACTAGTCTTCGATCCCAAGAAGTATGCTGAATTCCAGGCTAAGACCGGTACAAAGCAGCAGCAGCCAGCCAAACAGAAGGAAGAGAAGAAGCCCAAGGAAAAGAAGGAGGCAAAGAAGGAAGAGCCCGAGGAGCTTGATGCTGCCGATGCGGCTTTGGCCGCTGAACCCAAATCGAAGGATCCCTTCGATTCCATGCCTAAGGGCACCTTCAACTTTGATGATTTCAAGCGCGTCTACTCCAACGAGGATGAGGCCAAGTCCATTCCTTATTTCTTCGACAAGTTCGATGCCGAAAACTATTCCATCTGGTTCGGATCATACAAATACAATGAGGAGCTCTCCAAGGTGTTCATGTCTTGCAATCTGATCACTGGCATGTTCCAGCGTTTGGACAAGATGCGTAAGCAGGCATTCGCCTCAGTCTGCCTGTTCGGCGAGGACAACAACAGCACCATCTCTGGTGTGTGGGTATGGCGCGGACAGGAGCTGGCCTTCCCCCTGTCGCCCGACTGGCAAATCGATTACGAGGTCTACGACTGGAAGAAATTGGATCCCAAGAGCGAGGAGACCAAGAAGCTGGTCACCCAGTACTTCTCATGGTCCGGCGAAGACAAGGATGGCCGCAAATTCAACCAGGGCAAGATTTTCAAATAAGTTTCAACACAATAATTTCTATCGAGATTCAAAATGCAGCAGCAGCAGCGCAGCAAGCACGATGCCCTATTTCTAAGTTCCAACTGATTAGTAATGATATAAGTGAGTCGGAAACGTGCTGTATTACCATCTAAAAATACATAATGTCCTGGTTTGCTCAGCACGCCAATTCTTTTTGTATTTTGAAAACGTTTCAGCCTTCTGCATTTCTGTTAACACAAAAAATGTTTTTTGTAATTGCGCTTAATACAAGCATGAAATTTATACGTCAAACAGACCAGCCAGCTAATAATTTATATACGGGAATTAAAATAAATACGCGTTTTCTACTACTACGTCGAAATGAAGTCTCAATTTCACTGCATGATTAGACCCGAATACAGATGTGAATAATGTGGCTGTTGTAGTAGCTATATGTACTATATCTAACCTAATCTAATTTAGTATGGAACGAAGGCAAAGCCGAATCTTTACTTCGGACTGATAACTTTTGTCTTTTCATTAACCCATATTAGCAATCAATGCTGAGACTAGACTGCTAGTCGCTGATAATGCAGATAAATTGGAAATTAGTTGACTTAATTTGGGTTGTATGAATTACATTCATTTAGGCAAACTTTATTGGCTTTATCATTACTTCAGTTAATTCGATCAATTTTAGCTTACGGGAAAAGTAGGTTGAAAACAATCTTTAGAATTTAAAACAAATTGTTATTGCGAGAACTTGAGAACAGTTCATTCTGCCTGCATATGAATATCAACAAGGAAATGCTAGAAAAACGTGTCGCCGACTAAACCATCGCTGCATCCAGATTAGAATTATTTCCGCTTGACCACAACGGGTCCGACATTGTCGCCCGTGTTCTTGTTGTGCTCGCCGTGGCTTCCATCACAGTAGGGCCACTAAGAAATATAGCGTAGCATTAGTTAAGGAATCCCATTATCAAGTTCTTCAGTTATACTCACGTTCTTGGTCTTCCAGCAGCGGCAGAAAGCGGCCTTATCCGCAATGTTTTCAATGTCAATCATGTCAACGACCTTAGCCTCGTGTTTACGGATGTTGTCGTTGCAACGGCCAGAGCAGGATTTACGTTGAGCTGCGGGACAGAGGGCTTGGTACGTGACATAGCCAATGCCGACCACAACGGCGGTGGGTGGAATGAGTGCTAGCCAATCTTTAACTGTAAAAGATAAGACACGGTCAGAAATCGCTCTTTAAGTAGGCCAAATTGTGATCGACAGAAGTTGTCCAAGAATGAAAACATTCAGTTCATGTCAAATTATGTTCCACAAAAGAAACTTATCATTAATTGCCTATTGTTTATCTATCATGCAGATAAAAATTGTATAAGCTTTTCAGTGAGAATTCTCGTTTTTTTACACAAACAACAAATTTAGAAATGGCGCTAGTTTGACCCAAATGTTGCATAATAAGTTGGCTCAGGTGAGCAGAGCTCGTAAATGCTCTGTAAAGATGTATAAAACATTGTTGTACATGTCAGTTAATCATTTGCTATTCTAATTACGCTATGTCATTATAAATCGTGTGAAAGTTACAATTTTTTTCGATCGAACTTTAGTGTAATTCCAATGTTCAGGCTCGCGTGGCACTCACATGATAATTTAAACCAGCCGCCAACACTGTCAGGCACCGGCAAGCTGGACAAGTAATTTGGCAGACTTGATTTCACTGCATGTGATAATGTTTGCATTTTGATTTTAGTATTCGTTGACTTCTTTATAAATTAAATACAAATGGAGTACACAAAATTTCTGTAAGCTAGTTGTTTTTATTGTTGTTGTGTTGATACAGAGTGACCGTAGCAGAAATATACTAAAAAATACCGCATAAATACGAGCGTGCATTAAATAATTCTAATTAGTGTGCAATTTTATCAGGAAACTTTATATTTTATTATATCGAAATTTGATGAAATGTATTAATTATATTTATTGTACTATGTGTTTGTATATATAATTTGTGGTATTTTCTTAATACTTGTCAATACAAATAAAGTTAAGTTGTTAATAGCTACTTGAAACAGTTACCTCAAGACTGCCCATCTCTATCGGTGCTCATCTCTATCTACGCAAAGCGCTGGTGAAATTATTGTTTGCGGCGTTTATTCATAAAAATATTAACAAATGAGCCGCGTCCCTTTTGATACGTGGTCCAAACGCGAACAACTATGCCTGGCCTCGGCAGTATCATGCAGTGGCGACCAAAATTGGATAACAGTTAGTCGCACACTGAAATCAGTTTGCGGCAATGGCAACACTCGACCGGCGGATTGGTATTCCCAGAAAAATTGTGCCCTCCAGTATGGCCACCTGTTGGAATCAGTTGAGACCACGAAACGTAAGAAGCGCACTAATGAAAGCAGCGGCTTCTCCTCGCCGGCTACTGTGGCCGTGGAGACTCCCACAGAAATTCTGCTGCGACGGCTAACTGAGGAGCGCTTGTTGGAAGTAAAAACTCAGATGCGCCGAGATCAGGAACTGTATTGCAAGGTCCAGCGGGAAATTGAGTCCTTGCAATCGGATGAGATGACCGAGGAGCAGCTGCAGCAAATGTGGCAGGAAATCGAAAAGGAACAGGAAACAAAGCGCATTGACGAAATGAAGCTGGAGAATCGAATGCGGGAACGTGAGCAGCGCAAAAAGGATAGTTCTGGCAGCTGGCGTAACAGGGAAAGTGGAACAGGAAGGCGCTCCAATCTAACCGCTGACACAACTTCAGTTGATATGGATGTGGATGTGGACATTTCAGGTATGATACCTAAGCATCAGGAATATATGATACAATATTATATATTAACTGTAAATATACTTTCAGCAGCCAACCCTGCCGCTGCCAGTAACAAACAGCAAGCGGCTCCCGCTCCTTTGCTAACGTCGTTGCTTAAATCGCCCAGCAGCAGCAATGGTAACACCGCCACATCGCCAACAGGTAGTTCACCGGGCGTAGGCGTGGCCCGACCGACGGCAACCGCGCCAACTATAACTTCACTGCTGACAAGTGGCGCCAGTGCCATGCCCAACCAGCCGGCAGTCATATTAAAAAGCTCTAACGATCCAGAATTCATGACACGACCCATAAGCGGACCGCCTGTAGCTGAGGTACCCATCACCGAACGCAGTCCCTCACAGGCAGCACCAACGCTGTCCATGCTGCTGGAGAAGAATAAAGTAGCTGCTGCAGCAACGGCCACCACTAGCAAACCGAATGATTCGCCAACAAAGTCGGCAGATGCGGAGATGAACTCCGACAAACAAGCTGCAGCAGATCTGGATGCAATTTTTACTGATGACCCCGCGGAGCAGCATCTCATTGAGGATTTTTGCAAAAACATTATCGATGACATTGGCATTGAAATGGTCAGCGTAATTGATGAGGAGATATTAAAGAATGTGGACAATGTGATTTCACCAGCTGAGGACACAGCCAAAGCTGAGGCAGTTGACTTTGAGGATAAGCTGGATTCCCCAAAGCAGGAAGAGGCTGTCAAATCCAGCCAATCGCCAGCAGAGCAAAAAACACAAGAAGTGGTCATTGGTTCCAGCGATGACTCCAATGATAACATACCATTGGCGGCCGTAGCATCGCAGGAGAGCAAGGAGCGCAGTCAGCCATCCGTTGAAGCCACAGACATAACTACAGATGATGCCGAAATAATCGCCGAGGAGTTAAGTGAGACAATAACAATTGCCAGCAGCTCTAGTGAGGAGAATGCTCGGGAAGTGCCCACGCCTGTTGTGGTCGCTGATACAGTAGAAGCACCTGAAACAACAGTTAGCAAATCTCCAGCAGCAGGTGAAGACAACACAGGTGAGACCAGCAAAATAACAGAAGAAACTGCTCCCTTGGAGGAGACGGAAGTCAAAGCTGAGCAAGTCGAGGCCAGCACCGAAGGTGAGGGTAATCCAAGAGATGAAAGATTTCCATTTAAATTGCATTATTTTATTTTAGAGCCCAAAGAGGAGCCCAGCAAAGCAAGCAGCTTGGAGGCTGTGCCAGCCGATGCCACTACAGAGCTAAAGACACCTGCGCCCACGACTGCCAGCTCAGTGCATGACACGGACGAGGAATCCTCCTCGCTGACAGACAGCAGCAAAGCGGATGAGCCTATACGCAATGCTAAATCCAAGAAGCATACTGAAACCAAGCCCGATCCAGAGCCCAGCAGTGGCACACGACAGACGCCACCCAGTGGCTTCGGTTTGTCCAGCACACCCGCTCCTGCACCCGTTTCTGCGCGGGCTCCACTGCTGCGTAAGCTGCCGCATCGCGATCGCTCCGAGAGTCCCATGGTGGATGATGATACGACAACGGCCAGCGATCATTCCACAGCCAGATCCAGTACTCGTCGACGCTGTTCCTCAACTCCTGTCATAGACAGCATACCCAATTCGCCGGCGTCTAGTGAGCACACGGACGACCGTCGTGAAACGCGTGGCGCTTCCAAGAAGCTCTTCCTCAGCATTTACAGCACGCTGCTGGAGAGCAAACATGTTGCGCCCTTCCGACGCGCCTTTCACGACGAGCATCCGCACAAGAAGGCAGAGCTGTGTCTGCGGCCCATGGACTTGCCCACCATCAAGCGCAACATCGACTCTGGTCATCTGCGCAGCGTCAACGAGCTCCAGCGAGATTTGCTGCTCATGTGCCAGAATCTGCTGCTGGTCTACAAGCCAAACACAACGCAGCACAAGACGGCGCTGCTGTTCATGCAGGAGTGTCGCTCGCTGAAAGAGTTTGCGACAATCTCACACGTGCAATCCGACAACAGCTCCTCCAGCAGCAAAGTGGAGAAGGAGAAGGAGAAGGAAAAGGAAAAGGAGAAGGAAAAAGAAAAAGAAAAGGAGAAGGAAAAGGAAAAGGAAAAGGAACGCACGCCAGCTGGTAACAAAGCGCGCAGTGGCTCACGCAAGAGCCAAAGGCATCATTAGACTAAGCTTATTATTATACTATTATTATTATTATTATTATTAATCTTCCAAAATCATGTCAATAGAACTGAAAGTAAGCTGTACTATCAAACCCATTGCTCCCATGGCAGCAAAGTAATGCCACAATCCAAGCCTTCTTATACAATAATGGCCAACTACTATTAACAATTCTGTATACCAGAGTCACCCAATAGCCGCTGCTCTTATAATAGTTATAATATAATAATTATTAATGTATTATCAACTAATACTAGTAATAATGATATATATGTAATATTGTATATATAATATTATATATCTATTTATTAACTCTGTCAAATCAATACAGAAATAGTATTTTTTATACATCATAATAATCCATGAAACAAGTTTGAACATTTATTGCTGAGTAGATCGATTGTTTGTAATCCTTTCTATTAATAGATATAATAACCTGAATAACCTTAATAGTAATTAAGACTATTTAGGAAACTAGACTTGCAATGCACTTTCAGGGTTAAAGACTCTTATAGACCCATGACCAATTGTAACCGATTAAGATATATAAATTTGCTATGGAGATCAAGAGAAACCCATTATTTCCCATTATATATAAAATCGTATATAATATGCGAATCGAAAAAATATGAAGATCAAAGTAAATAGATATATATAAAATATGGAAATTAATTAAATTACATCAATTTTTTTTAGTTAGTTATAGAAATAAGATCAACTTTATTCACAACTGTAAATTCTAGGAATTGGAATAGAAGATCTATATATATATAGAGGAGCTATGTACATTCACAATAGACAGACTTAAAAATATTCAAGCAGATTGAGAGATATATGAATATATATATATATATATATATATATATATATATATATATATATATATATATATATATATCTATATATCTATATTAATTGCCTCTAGTAACAAGTGTGGAATCTCTAAGCCTCCAAATATGGACTCTACATTATATCCTTAGACTAGCTATGTCAATCGAAGTATATCAAGTTTTGTAGTCGTCGGGAGCGCGATGAGTGGCAAACGGCACGTCGATTGGGGCAGTAGAATTTGCGCAGGCAGCGCGAGAGCCTCAAGTCGCATTGGCACAATCGAGCCGCACAGGAGTCGGGGCCGCCCCATTCGCCGTGATCGATGGCGCACAGTGGTTTGCCGCGATAGCATTTCCACACGTAGGGCACAAAGTACTCCAGGTAGGAGATGCAGTTGCTCTGGCCGTAGCACTTGTCGTGCAGGCGGCAACAGCGATCGATGCCATCGTTGGGCACTCCATGGCCACCAAAGCCGCAGTAGCAGCCGTAGCCCTTGTATATCAGGGGATCGCAGTTCGTGGAACACTTGATCATGGAGTAGAGCTTGGCCACGTCTCGCTTACCTCGCTCACTGGGCGGCTGGGTGTCGTTGCTGAATGCCCACTTCATGGAGTAGCCAAAAGGATCGTTCGCACGCGCTATATACACATTCTGTCCGTTCAGCAGATCCTCGCGCTGCGCCTCCGCCGGATTGGACGCTAAGACGCGTATGTCTGTCACATGTCCATCCAGCTGTTCGGTCTTCAGGTTCAGCGAAATGTCAGAGTGAGGGTAAATCAGCTGTTGCTGTGCTGGCTCCCTGTGGGGACAGAGCTCAGATGAGCTTTCCTTCTACCCATGTCAAGTGATACCTACTTGTATGTCTGCTCCAGCCACGGCTGCGGCTGCTGCAGTTCACCTGTCCAGCCGGGCAAGCCCAGCTGCTGCCACTCCCCCAGATTGGACTTGATGGCAGCCAGTCGGGGCGTCTGTGTGATGTTGGGAAAGATTGGTTCCGCAAAGTCGGATCGCTGCATTGTCAACAGCTCAAAGCCGTCGCGCTGGCTGTTGGGCATTTTGAACGTGAAGGTTGGATTCGCTTGCCGCATGCTCGCCCCATACATTTCCGGTATTATGTGCTCCAGCAGGACGCTGTCATTGGTGATGCCCCTGAAGGCATTCCATATGTCATCCACCACCATGTCCGCCTGACACTGCACGGCCAGGAGCAGCACCCAGCCCACCTGTGCCCACATTTTGTCTAATGCTCAATTGGATGGAGGCAAACGCAGACGCGGCACTCGTATGATCCGTCCCAGTCGAGTTTCAATCAGAAATTGAAACTGGTGCGCCAGCGAAATGCGGTAGTTGGCCATTGGCCGCTAAGTACCCAACAAAAGAAACCAAAACAAGACGGCTGAGCGCGCGAAAGGCCGCACCAGAGATACCCTGTAGACAGTACTAAAGGAAGTATATAGGTATGAGTGAAGTCTTAATGTTTAAAAGAGGCCAAAAGGACACATGGCATAAATAATTTAAACTTAACCTAAAAAGAAAATATAAAAAAAATATATATATATATGTATATATATACATAAAAAATAAATAATAAAAAAATATATATGTAAAATAAATAATACAAAAATAATATATACACATATATATCTAGTTCACACAGGTAAAGTTTTGGGTCTTAAAGATGGCGGCCACTCAGTCAGCTGCTGGTACAGTTGCGCGGGCTAGCACAGCGTTGAGCTGAAGTACCGTTAGTGTAGCCTGGCCAGACTGTTTGATGGAGAATCTTATCGCTCAAGATAATTTTTAAACAGTTCCAGTTCCAGTTCCAGTTCCTGCAACGTGTAATAAGTATTTTAATACATAAGAAAATATTATTTTAATATAATAATAATTTACCCTTAAAGACAGCTCACTCTAGGCATGGATATACCCCTTGGCTGCACCATCAGGAAGGGGTATCATAAAAATGAAGCATAAATTGTTCAAAATCGTGTTAATGGCAATAATAACAATGGCCAGCAGCGATGTTGGCGCTGACGTCGACTGCGACGGATTTGGTGTGCGAGAGGTAAACGCATAAAGCCAAATATATACAGACTGACAGTGGCACAAATAAGCGCCAGCGGCGTCGCCGTTAGGTGGGTCAGTAACCGTAACCCACATTGCGTATACGCGCGAAAAGTAACTGCAAGCGCCTGGGGCGTGGCTAGTTAAGGCGAAGGTGAGCAGCAGCCCGCATCGGGTTTTAGCCAAGATCAGTTCATGGTCATCATTTAGGGCTTTTAATTACCGAGCTGAACTACATACATACATATAGACACACACACACACATAGTTGGCTTACGAGGGGGTGGGTGGCCTGCTAACCGCTGATCGCTTGGCCAAACAAAATTGGCAGTAATGTGAGCGGCTTGTTTATGGCCCGGTCGTAAATGCATAGCTAAAGTCATGCGAATACTTTTGTACACATGTTGTTTACCTGTCTGCTATTGCACAGGTAATTTATGGTGGTCGCCTGCAACGCCTTCGTTACGTTGCTTGCATGTTACGTGTGAGAGCAAAAGCAACGCATTCACATAAAACATATACTTTCAGGTTGGAGTCGAAGTCGAGCACAAATCAAGGCAAACATGAATGAAAATGGTAATGAACAGACACATACGCATTTACATTTACTATATAAGTGCAATCGCAAATACAAGTGTTCAGCTAAATCATAGATTACGTCAATTAAATGCATGCCATTAATATTATATGATCATCACTTTAAACATTTTGGCGCGCAAATATGCCAATCGGTAAAAAAATCGGGTAGTGTAATCGGTTGAAACGGGTTGTGAATCAGTGTTGAAAAGCATACCAAACTGGCACTATGCAGCACTTCATTCGTTCGATAACTATCGCCATATTTGAATTTCTTATACAGTTAAATCTACAGCAGCTGCATTTTTAACTATTCAAAGCATGCACCCAGCTTCCCTGTAGGCAAGATGATAAACATATGCCCATGCCTACGGTACTTCCTCTCTTGCTTAGCACCCAACATTTAAGTGTGCATATTAAAGACAGACAAAACGCTTCAATAAATTGCATACATATTTTATTTTGATTTAATAAATGTGATTACTATTCTGGCTCGTCCGGCCGAATGGTCTGTGAACATAGTACAAGTGTTTGCTGCAGCATCATCCTCGCGGGCAAACGGAAATGCCACGCATTGGAACAAGCATTTTTCCAGCTGCTGCCGCCGCTGCTGGAATATGTCCAGTAAAGACGTCGTCGCTGACCAGAGTTCAAGCTGCGTTGTTCTGCTTTGCTTTAATCGCTGCATTGTCATCTTCTTTTGCTGGCAGCGATCGGCCAACCCCTCTTACTGCTCTCTCGCCCGCTTTTCTACTGGCAATGGCAAGCAGAGTGCTTGTTGTTCTCCTTCTGGTTCTGGCATTCGTAGTTGTTATTGTTGTTGTTTGTGGGAACGAGCACACAACACACAGCACAAAGCTATTTTCAAATTGGAAAGGTTTTGCACTTCGCCAACGCAGTCGGCTCGGTTTGCTTTGTTTGCGGCTTCGCTGCTGTTGCCGTCGCCGTCGCCATCGCCAACTTCTTTCTCGTTAGTTCGTTATTTTAACTATTATATCAATTAGTTTCAACGTTTGACGGCAACGCCAACTTCAGCTCATTGTGGCCGCGGCTGCTGCTAGATTGCGGATGGAAGAAGGAAATGGAAATGGGAAAGCAAGACGAAGAAGGCAGAGGCAGAAACGAAGTTCGAGGTTGAATTTTGCGCCGTTGCAATTCACTGCGCTTGGCTTTCACGCTGGGGTTGAAACTCTCCAAGTGTGCGTGTCTGTGTGTGTGTGTGTGTGTGTACCTACAAATAGCAGCACTCTCATTTTGAAAATATGTAAATAACACAACAAACGTTGCTTATTTTATTGGCCTTCCAGTGCGTTGGCATTTCAGTAGCGTGAAGAAGGAAATAGCGATCAGGGTTGAAAGGTGTTCCGGGCCTTGTTTGTGAGCGGCGACTGAAATTATGCTTGGAGAAATTTAAATGTGGCAGGTGTTACAGTTAGACGCGCTGTTAGCTTCGTCGCTTGGCAGCACTGGCTAAAAGACAAAATATAAAAACAAAGAACAGTTATATTTGGTTCGTCGACAATTTAATGCCCTTACAGACAGACATACAATGTGAGTTGAATAAAATTTAGATTATTTTTAAATCATGTATAAGGATGTACCCGATGCTGACATATGTATATAGTAAAGATCTATACAAATTGATCAAGAGAATAAAAAGTTATTTCTTGCATTGCTTCCATGCATAACATATTTAATGACAAACAGTAGAGCCCTCGTGCAAAGGGTATATAAACACAAACCGTTAGTTTTTATGCTCTCTTTGGTTCTGCCCGTTTGGCGCATGCGACTGCGACATACAGCGCACCCGCAGGCGTAACAGCGACAAGCGACCGGCAATGGCAATCCCCTCTCCATAAGTTCACACGCTGACAAATACAACAACAACAACAACAACAACAACAACAACAACAAAATCAGCAGCGGCCGTCAGACTAGACTCGCATATATTTGCGTAGCTAGAGGCATTTGTCAACGGGCGGTGGCAGTTACGAATTCGAACTCGAATTCGAATTTGAAATCGATATCCAATCGCGTGTCGCTTGGCCATAAACCAGATAAAAACGCTCACAATCAGGCTACTGCAGCAGCAGCAGCGGGATGCGGGCGTAAGGGGGCGTGTGAGCCAGCATGCATTGGCAACGGTCATTTGGCTGCCACTGGCAGTGCCAAAAGGTCAATAACTCCCTTTTTTTTTTTTTTTTTTTTTTTTTTAGCTGCGGGTGAGTGTGCGCGCTTCTGCTTGTCATATTATTATGTGGGTCACGGGTCAATCATGTAATATAATCATTTAGATGTATGTATATGTGCACACAAATATTTGTGCTGTGCGACTGATTGATGCGCCAGACACAGCCCAAACGGAAGCTAATTGCTTTTTCCCTCCGTCCGTCGATAATAAAGTTATCGGCAAGAAAAGTATTCTCTTTTCTTTTAATTTGCTGTGGAAGACTTAGAATAAACGACAGTTATATATATGGAAGAGTACACAACAAATGAACCAAACTTAAAATAGAGAATTTTAATTTACCTTTGATTTTCGCATTTATAAATTTTGTTAAAATTTTTTTTATATTTATATTTCTTTTTTATATTATTTTTTAATTTTTAATTTATATTTTTTTATTTAATATAAAATTAATACTTTATGTTTTATATTATTTTGATTTTGTATTTATACATTTTTTTAATATTATTTTTAATTTTATATTTTTTTTATATATTATTTTCAGCCATTTCCAAGTTTACACTTTTATTATACTTGCACTTAACTAACATAAGTAGTTCCATCTCTTATCGATTCATGGACTGCCCATAAAATGTTTCTCTTATGACCAAATCATTTATTTAATGTCTTTGCACATTGCAAAAGTAAATGCGTTTTGGCTAATTGACGTGTCCCGATGGCAGCTGCTCCTGGCTCTTCTCTTCATAATGGCCTCTTGGCCATGTTTTCACTATGAGCATGTGTGTGTGTGTGTGTGTGTGTTGACCCAACTTAATAGACGAGCATGAAATCTAGTCACGAACTTAATCATGAACAACCGTGCACTAGATCCATGTTCGCCGACAAAATAGAGTCAGAGAAGAGCAAAAGAAAAGAAATATCAGGCAGCAGCTGCAGAGCCTTCCCCTCCGGTCCTCTCTCCCTCTCCCTCTGATGGTCGTTCTCCTCTTCATGCATTTGATCCATCCTATGCCATCCTGCAAGCAATGATTATTGCTAGTGCACGACTTTCTGTGGCATTTGACTGGTGGTGTGCCTCCTCCCGCCGCTCCCTAACATTCACCTTCTCCTGGGCCTCTGCCTCTGGTGATTGCCGATTTTCTTAGCCGTCTTATGGGCTTGGTACGGTTTTTCGGTCACTTTTCGGATATCATTTCGTTCATTTTGCTCGTGCCTGGCAACACAATTTCAATTGGGGCTCGTTTTGATCGGTTTTCATAGCTCAATTGGCTGTCGCTCCGCTCCCCAGCCCCTCTCCCACTACGACGGACGGGCGGGCGCTTGCTTTTTGATCCCAAGCGTATTGTATTTACATTGCATTTGTATCTGTGTATGTGTATGTATGTGTGTGTGTGTGCGTGTGTCTGCGATATGAATGAATCAAGCTCGAAGCTTCGAATTAAGGTTTATTATTTGGATACCCTACTTCACAGAGCAATTTAGGGTATATTATTTATTGCATAGGCAAAGATATTGACATTGGCAATGTTTATTGTCATCAGATATGTGTGAAGGCATTAATATGTATATATGTATATACATATTCATTTTATATATTATAGGAATATACCTAACTGATCAATTTCAGCTATCGAAGCCCAAATTTATATTTAATCTACTTAAATTTGATGTTTTGTGCAGAGTATTTTGCGGTCGTTACTAGTTATTTCTCTTTCAGAGATCGACTCATTGCCATTTCTGCTGATTTATACAATAATTTTTGCACCGGCCTCATGCTCTACTCCGCCCTGAAAGCCATCATCCGATTGTTTAAGATTCGTGGCGTCGTTGCAGTTTGAATTTCTGCCCGATCTGCACAAAAGTTTCCAGGCCACACAATTCTACGGAAATTGCTGTTTACTCAGACACTAGTTGTTTATTTGTCAACTTAAATATATATAGAATACGAGAGAAACGTGGACAAGGGAGAGAGAGAGCTAGAGCCAGAGCCAGTTATATTTTAAAAACTATGCGACACATTAGGGAAACAACAAACTTCCAAGAAATTTCAGCAATTTGTTCCGGTAGCAAAATTAAAGTAATAGAGAGGGAGTGAGAGAAAGAGAGAAGAGGGCGCTGTCTGTCAGAAATCTGAGCCCTAGCTTCGACTGCCACAAGTGTGTTGAACTCTTGGGCCACTTGAAAAAAAAAAACTCAAAACTTTTTTAAAAATACAACAAAAATCACATGAAAAAAAAAAATAAATACAAATTTATTATATTATTTGGGTTTTAACATTTGACTTAACAATTTTAAAGAATTAAATATTTTTTAAATAATGAAATCTACTTTAATTTAACTATTCAAATATTTATATATTAAATTTTTGACTAAGTATTTGCTTAAATGGAAATGTGCTGCCCTCTTTTCAAAATTAACAAGCAGCGAGCAGCTCTCGAATTTCACAGACCCACTTGAAATATTCCCATTTTCAGAACATTTTCTGTTTGCCTTGAGATATTATAAAAGTGTTTTCGTTGCATTATTATTATTTTTTTTTGAGCTGATTCTTCACAAAATCATACAAATTAGCGTTAATTTAGTGCGTATAATTAAGTTCCACAAAAAAAAACCCTTGGGAAAGAAATCCACATTGTTTGTACCCTTCTCACACTCTCTCCCACTGTCTTTCTCTCTCTCTCTCTCTCTACTTAACATTTATTGTTACAGCTGCTGAAATACAATTCATTTCGTTCTGTTCGGTTGACTTTCTTTATGCATGTGCGTGAGCGTAGAGTTGACTAATTACCTTGTTCGAGAGCCCAAAAAGTAAGGAAAATAAATAAAAAATAAAAAGTCACGATCGGGTGCAATCGACTGCGTCATACTGTGTCACTATCTTTCAAGCTGCAACGTGAGGGTAAAACAGACGGAAGTGGCTGTGCCCATGATATTTATCAGACAATATAATATAAACAGTAAGTAATCCAAGTTTTGCACTTCCGCTATACAAATCTGATATTGTCTTTAAGAATGGAGAACGAAAGCCCGATTACACTCAAATATTTCATGCAGATTGAACTAGCGTTTTTAATGAGTGTGGATCTAGTCACAAATACTTAAGCAAACAATGTGAAACACTGGACCCTCACTCACTAAAAACAGTAGTACGTATTTCCGATCCGATTCGATCCGACCCATTCCATTCAGATAGTCTTACCATTTTCGGGGCGTCCACTTACTCAGCTCTCTGGCATTTTGTTCGGCTTGTTTTATTTTGATTTTGGTTTTGCTTTTGCTTTTTTTTTTATTTCATTGTTAATTTCAATTACTAAGCGATAGTGCTAAATAAAGTGGAACAACAATAACAAACCACGCTACTGCCAGTTTTCGTGTTGATAAGAGCGACAAGCGAATCAGTTCTGTGCTCTGCGCACTGCTCTAGGCGTTACCACTCTTATCAGCAAATGAGCTACGCACACGTATTCATATGTTCTCTGAGTGTATGTGTAAATAGCTGATATTTTCGCGCCTAAACGAAAAGATCGTTGACTTTTGAAATTAAAAATTGAACTAGTTTGCAGCGTATGGCAACGCCACGAAAGAACCGCTTATTTGCAAGCGGATAAAAAATATTGAGAGCGCACATTTATGTACATATATACGTGCTTTGTATGTATACATACCTATACATTCAAACACATACACATAGAGAGGCCCACACATGCAAAAAGTGAAGCTTACACACGCGCACAGCAACAGCAAACTCTGCTGTCTGTATGCATGTATTTGTGAGTTGATAGCAGTTGTTTTTGTTCTTTTTGTTGTTGTTGTTTGGCCGCTACTGCTGCTGGTGCTGTCGCCGTTGACGTCGCTGCTTTTATTTCTCGAGTATGCCTTGTCTTCGCCGTCGATGTTGTTCTTGTTGTTTTGTGGTCTCTTATGGCTGCCTCGATTTGAAGAAGTATGGCGAATTACATACACGCATACACAAACACATACAAACAAGCACGCACGAGGGCAAAAATTCAACTGACTATTCAGCCATGATATTTGCCAGCAGCACAATTCGCTTCGCCGTCGTTCTTGCTCCCTTGTTGTCAATTTCATTCCGCAGATTCAGTTTTATTAAATTGTTATTGAAATTAAATCATTTCTAATTAGACGGCCAGCCGACTGATCCAACTGTAAACGCTTCGTGCATCCGCTCATTATTTCGGTAAAAATGATGATGCCCATGTGTGTGCATGTGTGTGTGACTCTGATGTCTCTGTGTGCGTGTCACTCGCCGTGTAATCAACGGCAATTTGAAAAAAACTGCAAAAACAGGCAACGCTACACACATGTACATTCATACATTTTGTATGTACCTCCAAGCACGACTTTTGCATTTGTTGTATTTTATATATTATATTCAGTTTAATTTAATATCGTACATGAATGAATGTTTAACGCTCAGATTGTTATATTTTGAATTGACAGGCGAACATGGCGGCCAGCTGCGAAAGGCAATTAATGCAACAGGCTTCCACATTTTTGCGGTTAGTTCGAAATTTCGGCAGTGTACAGTTATATTTTCCTATGGGTAAGAAAGTCGAACCACTTATTGAGCACTCACACATTGACACGCGCGGCGAACGGAGAATGAACACGATTTAAATGAAAGTATTATATAGTTTTGTAATCTAACTATATTTCCTTATAAATTCTCTTTAACTACGGTGTAAGTTTATAAGGCAAATTGCAACCGTACGGCGACTGCGCAACTTGAACAGAATAGTGCACCAGAACCAACAACCACTCGCAAACGTAGCTCTTATAAGACTAACTCGAAGTTAAGCCATAGACATACTCTATAGCGCAGAGCAATGGTTCGCAGCAGAGCCAAGACGTATACATGTACGCTGAGTGTGAAGCGAATAAAGAGCGCGGGCAGAGCAAGAGCGTCGCTTTTCAAATGAACGATCGTAACTCACTAATACACAAAAACGAGTGGCGTGCTGCCAACGCGTGCGCCATAAAATACTCTCCGGTGTCATATATTTGTTTAGTATTTTTCAAATTTTGTAAATGAAGAAATATATGAGATATGTACAATCTAATATATCCTGATTCTACTTATAGTAATACAAATAAAATTTTAAATATTTGTTAAATGAAATTTTAGAGAGTTGGCAGCACCAACGTGGTGGTAATTGAACTCTTAATACACACACACACATGCAGTCAATGAGCAGCAGCAGCCCACACACATACTCAAACACGTAAATACACAGTAGAATTTGAGTGAGTTGCGCTTGCGTTTGCGCCTGTGTGTGTGTGTGTGTGTGTGTGCAATCGTGTGCAAATGATACAAAGAAGAATTATATCAAAAGCGAAAGAAAATAATGATGACGCAGTGAAAAAATTATATTAAAATAATTACAACAGCGCGTTCAACTTGGAGTTGGTGAAGACGTTGACGTCGGCGTCGACAACGAAGCGTCGCTGCCGTTTGCTGGTCGACGCGCGCACCTTTTAAATGCTGCTGTTGTTGTTGTTGCTGCTGCTGCTTTCCAGCTATCGTTAGCGGGGTTGGTTTGTTAAAGAAGTGTAGTGAAATGCTTGGGAAAGGTTTTACAGTACGTACAAACAGAACAGTCACAGCCACTTGCATGTGTTTGTGTGTGGATAAATACATACATATGTATGTGCTGTACATTGAATGTACATATGTATGCGCGTATGTACGTGTGTGTATGTATGTATTGGTGTATACATATGTGTTTTCATTTATCTTTACGCGATTTTATTTCTTGTTCTTTTGACAATTCTTTGCCAAAGGTAGGGCGGCGAGTCTGATCAAGGGTTCGTGACGTCAACGCACTCGCGCAGCTGTTGCCCGACTGTCAGTCAGTCAGTCAGTCAGTCAGTCATTCAGTCAGTAGTTGTCTTTTTTTTGCGTCTCCTTCAGATCCGCATCCATTATACAAAACAGCCAGAGGCCGCTAGCGGTCGATAATTTTCCACCAAGGTGACACAGTTTGGCAACGATTCTGCGTCTCCGCTTAGTCAATGAAAGACTGCAGAAATCGTTAAGCTGCCCCTTTAAATATTTAATTCATTTTCCGCTTCCTGTAATTGATATGCACTGACATTTACAACTCCCACCTAATTGTCCATTCGCGTGGGCCTCGCGTTGCTAGTCCAAGAGATTTGTGTAAGCCTTTGCTGCAGGCTTCTGATCAGCACGTATCGAAGACTGAAACGAAACTAATTGGAAAAACCCGAAACAAATTGCCTTTCCCGCTGAGAATACACGTGCGCTTAATGAACTATATATACTTATATATCCTATAGGATATTAAAAAAAATAAATAAATAAATCCATAATATTTAGATTTATTTTAGATATGATAGTGAAATATAAAAGTCATTATTGTTTGGCCAAGAATTTAATTTGTAACAAAAGCTAACCTTTTTATCAATACGGGCTCTCGTCTTCATTTTCTTTTTTGTTTTTTCCAACTGGCCTCCTTAACAGGCAACAATCTATGCTCCAATCAAACGCTCTGTTCTTCCCACAGCTTGGCCCCATCAGTTAACCCAATGTAATATATAAAACAAGCGCTGAGCTAAGCTGAGCTGAACTGAGCTGCGCTGCTTGGCTTAGTTCAAACCTAGCCCCAGTTGTAGCCACGGGATCAGCCCGGCCCAGCCCAGCCCAGCCCAGTTCAGATAAAAAATCACACACGCTGCACTGGCTACTTGTCATTGCGAAAAATTCGAGGTGTGTGCAGAGCGAGTGGGCTGTATATGAGTGTGTGTGTGTGTGTGTGTGTGTGTGTAACCAACGAACCGAGCCACCATCGAAAAATCGTCGCCTGACCCATGCCAATGCATGTTGGAAATGCAATTGCCATTGCATTTTGTATCTTGTAAATGTCATTGGCCATTGCCCAACTGCCAACGCGTCCGACTGTCCGTCCGGCTGTCCGGCTGTCCGACTGCCCGTCGAAATGCACGTATCCGCCGCGGCTCACTCACATTAAATTACATTACGTACACTCCTTTTGTTTGCAATATATATATTTAAATTGCACTGGCCGAGCTGAAGCAGAGATGCGAGCCATCTAATGGCTCAAAACAAATGGCAAAGTTCAAACGAGGTTAACAGCATTTCAAGCTGCAGCGGGCAGGAGCACTCCTGCCCCGAGTCTGTCCAGGTCCGAATCTGAGTCCGAGTCCGGGGCCACCAAAATGGATGCAACTGCAGCCAAAGCCAAAGCAAACAAAGCCAACAAAGCTAAACAAAATCAACGAATGAGTGAAGCTGAACGAAAAAAATATGTGATCTTTTGAGGGGGATATCCGACTTGAAGATACCCTGCACCTGCATTTATCTATTTTGAGGGAACATTGGAAATTCTCTGGATATTAACAAATTATATATACAGATACCGTTAGATCGGCAAATACTCATTTATTTAAATAATTATATCATTTAATCTTAAGATGAGCTTATTCTAGAAAATCGAAACCTTTCAGAATGCAAAGAGCAGAGAAAGTCAAGTCAACTCGATAAAAATTGTTTTCCTTTGCCTTTACCGCAATATACCCTCAGTGGCCTCATGGCCACTTGCCATGATAACAGGGTATACAAAAAAGGCCCAAAAGCATCTTAAACGACAGGCAGTGGTAACATGACCATAGTAAGATAGTTACAGCTTCAGCTACAGCTTCAACTTCAGCTTCAATAAAACGACATGCGCACAAATCTGTGGACGTCTGCCGAAGTGGAGGCACATATAAAAACCTTTCTAACGATCGTTTACCTCTCGCAAAATGTAACAAAGGAGTCGGGCGAAAAGTTGCCCGGGCCAGCTTGGCTTGGCTATGGCTTGGCCAGGCTGGTTGATGCGGGCCAAGCCTAGGCCAAGCGCCCACTTCCTACTTGTTGCTCTTTTCGTGCTGCCAAGCGCTGCAGGCTCTGCTGCTGATGCTGCCCACAAAACTTAGAAGCCATACACACGTACTAACTTGGCCAACTCGGGCCAAGCCAAGAATTTGATTTTATGCTGCTGCTGCTGTTGCTGTTGCTGCTGTTGCTATTGCTGCACAGCCGTAGTTGGAGCATGGCAGCTGCCGCTTAAGTTGGCCATAATGTGTTGGCCATTTGCCCCTTTGCATACGCCACTGAGCCAAAATGCCAGCCGCCCGCCGCCTGCCACTTGGACAGACCACGAACCGCTCACCTACCCGAAAAAAAAAAAAACAGAAAAAAAAGAAATAAAATAAATAAAACAAAAAACGGCAACCGAAAACCGAAGTTCAGGCAAACGGGGGAAAATATATAAAAGAAAAGAGTAATAACCAGTTTTGTCTCCCAAAAAAGCCAAACAAATGAAGTCAAGCTGAGCTAAAAACAAGAAAACCAAAAGAACTACTCGAGCTGCAACGAACTCCGAATGCCCTAACAGCTGTCTGAAAAGATTTGAGATATTGTAGTCGAGCTAAAGAAAGTTGATTAGACTTAACCTAAATATGGACATAAGATTGAGTGGCATTACACCAGATATCATTAAGAACCAGGAAAATGTATTATCGAACTATGAGAGCTATATAGTAATGGGTAATGGAGAAAGAGAATTATAACTTTAATTATAATAGTTATCTATAGTTATGGATATCTTTAAGAACCAGGAAAATGTATTATCGAACTATGAGAGCTATAGAGTAATGGGTAATGGAGAAAGAGAATTATAACTTTAATTATAATAGTTATCTATAGAGTTATGGATATCTTTAAGAACCAGGAAAATGTATTATCGAACTATGAGAGCTATAGAGTAATGGGTAATGAAGAAAGAGAATTATAACTTTAATTATAATAGTTATCTATAGTTATGGATATCTTTAAGAACCAGGAAAATGTATTATCGAACTATGAGAGCTATAGAGTAATGGGTAATGACGAAAGAGAATTATAACTTTAATTATAATAGTTATCTATAGTTATGGATATCTTTAAGAACCAGGAAAATGTATTATCGAACTATGAGAGCTATAGAGTAATGGGTAATGGAGAAAGAGAATTATAACTTTAATTATAATAGTTATCACACTTATGAATAAAGTTTTTTCGTGGATTATAGCAGATATCCAGCTGAATTCTAGATATATGCCAGCTGCAACACTAAGACGTCTTCATACTAATTTTGATTCAGCTAGCTGCATTGCCAGCCAAGTTAAGATAGTTAGCAGTAGGCATCTTTGATGGACTTAGACCATAAAAACTAGCTCAAAGAATTATAATTTGAATGCAGCGCACAAATCGCATTAGAAAAGTAATGTAGCCCATGTTAGGGTATCTAAAGAACGTACCTCATGTTTACGAGTAGAAGCTAAACCAAACTTCAGGCCAAAAGCAGCGATCGAGCGTACCTCCACACTCTGCTGGAGAGTGTGCAGAGAGAGAGAGAGAGAGAGAGAGAGGGTGAGGGAGATGGAGAGCAGAGCCATGTGCCGGGTCGGGTCGGACGCTCTTCAGCTACAGCAACAGCAACAGCTTTAACTTTAACGGCCATCATCAGATAGAGGCAACCAGC
The DNA here is from genome assembly GCA_035045555.1 of Drosophila fulvimacula. NCBI lineage: Eukaryota > Metazoa > Arthropoda > Insecta > Diptera > Drosophilidae > Drosophila > Drosophila fulvimacula. The sequence continues at coordinate 16,565,153 of JAWNOX010000137.1, forward strand.
CAAGAGCCAAGAGCCAAGAGCCCAGTACAGTTGAATTGAAGTTGTGGCAAACGGGTATTGAGGGAGTTGGCAGTAGGTCTTGCCATGGCTTGGTCTTCGTCTTCGTCTTCGTCTTCGTCTTTGTCGTCCTCTTCCACTTCATCTTCGTCTCTGCTGTGGCTTTCGGCTGTTGGCTGTGTCTCTGCAGCGTTGTAGGAGTTTTGGCTACACAGAAGTTTAGTTACATGCTCATTACATAGATGCAGAGCGAGCGAGAGAGAACGAGATAGAGCGAGAGAGAGAGAGAGAGATGGAGAGCGAGTACAACGAGTACAATGTATGTGGCCAGCTATAGATACATACAATTTATGTATTGCAGATACATAGATAGAAGCGTAGCTCTGTTGCTTGCCCCGAACTGGCTTTGGCGCGGATGCTGCTGCTGCTGCTGCGGCTGCGGCTGCTGTTGTTGCCTTTCTAAACTTCTAGCTTTTCCGATGCTTATCGCAGTCAACAAAAAAAAAATAGAAGAATACGAAAATAAATAGAAGAAAAAAAAGAACAAACGTGAACTGAACTCCCACAAAAAGCGAGCGCTGCATTTCTTTGGCCTAGCTTTGGCCTGATCCCCTCCCCCTCCCCCTCCGCCTCCCCCTCACTCCAACCAGCCGAGCTTAAAGCAGATCTTTCTTTTCACATGCATAAATTGTGCTTCTCAGTGCGGGGATCATTAGTTTTGAAATTTTTATGCATTGTATGCTCTACTATATATATATATATATATATATATATATATTGGCTGACTAGTTTGCGATGGCTCAGGACTTGATTGTGGCCACGACTCTATAGCGCTGGCTCTCTTCCTGCTCGTGTAATTGTGAAAACAATTTAGACGAATTTTCCAGTTCAATTGCGCTTTTAATTTAAATTGCAGCAAACTTGGCTCGAACTGTTGTTGGCTGGCTGCAGTTGTCGTCGTCGTCTTCATCAATTGTCAGTGCTTAGTTTGCTTTTCCTTCTCCTTTTCCTTTTCCATTTCCTTCTTCTTCAGTTTCAGTTTTTGTGGGTATCATGCGCGAAAATTTTCCAAGATCTTCGGCCCAAACTTGGCCAACTCGGCCAACTTGGCCAACTTGACTGTCAAATTTGATTCTTGGCCAAGGCGCAAGTCAATTGACAAGACTAGTTAATTAACGTTCAGACAATTGATGGAGCAGCGCAGTGTCAGCTGTTAGTGCCTCAAATGGCTTGAAGGGTTAATAAGCGGCAAGCATATATCGAGGCTAAAAGCTCGCTCAAATGTTGCCCATATAATTGAAGCAGTTACTGAGTATTTCTTCCTAACTCTATGCATATTATATATTCTATGACAATTCGCATCAAATTAATAGAGACTTAATCGGAATTCATTGCATATCATTTAAATGCAATTATATGGCAAACCATAGCTGTGGGAGCGTAGCGTATAAGTTAAATAAAATTTATTTATTTATCAATATTTCCGACTCGTCTGCCGGCTCCATAAAATGTAGACGCATAAATAAACATTGCGCCTTTGAGCTTGTAAATTGATATATAGTGGTATCAAACGATCAATTGATATGGATAAGGCTGAGCTTAAAGCAAGCTTGAGTAAATATTTATATATTTAAAAATAAACAATCAATTAATACTAATTATGATAAAAGCATTATAATACGATATATAAGGACTTAAGAAAGGCAATTAGTTAAGTACTTGGTAGTAGAATGTAATTATATATATAATATCTGCATTATATATATAGTTATATATATTATTATTATTATTATATATAGTATATCTGTATTATATAGTTTATCTGTATTATATCTGTGTTATATGTATTATATCTGAGTAGCATTTCATAAGTTTTGACTATTTATAACTATGGTTAACTAATATTTTTAAAAAACAATATTTTTAAATAAAATTAATATTAATTAATAATATTGTATATAATAATATTAGTATAGATATTATTCTAATGATTGATTATAATAATTCTATTATATTATATATTATTTCGACTCCTGTGATTGTTATTAGTTTGATATTTAATATAAATTTGAAATGTATAAATTATAAATTATTGATTTAATATTTTATTTCTATTTCTATTATTTCTATTTTTATTGTTTCTCATTTGTATTCTTACACAATATATTATTATTATTTATTATTATTATTCCGATAATTATCATGATAATTAAATTTGTTATTATTAATTTAATTTATAATTTATTTTCTATTATTTTACTTATTTTAATTAGTGTCACAAATTTATTTAATCTGATTCATAAATTATGAATATTATATTAGTTATAATTATTCAACATTTTTGTGTTGATTTGAATTATTAATCTTTTTTTTATTTTAAATTCAATAATTTTTTTTTTTTAATTTTGATTTATTAAAAAAACTTGACCTGGTTAGCAAATAAAGCAAAGTCGATATTTGTGAGTACTTGAAATTAAATGTTTAATCTTTAATCTCAAGAACTGTGTCCAATTTCTATTTGTATTTGTAGTTGTTTGATGCTTGCTTGGACTGGACAAACATTTTGGCCAGCTCGAGAGTGTGAAGACAGCAGCCATGCGTAACGGCCTTTCTCCGTTTGGACATAGATTTAGGAGGCATAGGCCAGAGTGTAAGTGTGCGTGTTCTCTCTGTGTCTGTGTGCGTGTGTGTGTTCCAGCACTTGAAGTTCAACTGAAGTGAGCAGCATTAAGTTTAAGAACAACAAAAATCGACTGCTGCTAAATTTCACTGTTTATTTCTTGTTGTCGAGCTTGAAATTAAAAGACTATAAACAATCGTGAGAATGGCACTTGAACATGTTCAAAACAATAATGGCCTTAAACGAAATCTACAAGAAACAACAGTCAACTGGCGAGAGGCTGGTGGGGTATGGACGGCTAAAGGGGGAGTTGGGCAACGGGCAACAGGCAACGGGCAACGGGCATCAGGCAACAGGCAAACGGCAACAGCAAGACAAATCAACAAGCCGCAGTCGCTGTGCTCTGTTCGAGCCAAAGTTAAAGCCAACAAACGGAGCGAGGCAGTCAGCCACATGGACAGCCAGGCGGCTAAGGCTAAATGAACAGACAGTCAATCAACTTTAAGCAAAAAGCACAACGACAACGACGTTAGCGGCGACGTCGACAGCGACTGCAGCGGCGACAGCGACGGCAACGGCAACGGCAACGGCATCAAAGAGAAATGCGCGCGTTCAGAGTTAGCTGCAGTTTTAGCCTTAGCTACACACGATGATCCGTTGCGAGATGATTTAAGGAGCGGGCTTCGAAAACTATTACAAAATGATCAAAACAACTTAAAGGAAAAGCAAAACTGAAAAGAAGAAGAAGAGAAGAGCATAACAACAACATGAAAATCAAATCAGTGTGCGAACTGGACCTGAACCTCGGCATCTACTAAATGCTATTCTGGCTCAGACGGCGATCGTATCGGATTGGATCGGTTCGAGACTCGATTACAATAATTACAATCGGCTACGCGAGATTTACCAAATCACAACAACAACAGCAACAGCGGCAGCAGCAGCGCACAGATACACAGATGCAGATACAGATACAGATAACTCAGCTATTACGTGCATATACAATTTTTATAAGAAATTGAAGTCAAGAAGCAGAATTAAAACAAAACTCATCAAGCGACGACGTCGAAGATGCAAACACACACGCACTCACACACACAGCTAAAGCTAGTAGATGCAAGCTACAGTAAAGGCTAGCTACAGCAGATACAGCCACTAACAGCAGCTGAGAAAAATAATAAAAAAAAATGTAAAATAAATTAATTTCTATAAAATGGAATATTAAATATTCGTAAAATCTTTTAAATATTTTAAAGTTTATTTATAAAAATAATTGTTAATTCAACCTAAATTATTTTTGTCGAATTGGCTAAAAAAAAAAAAAGTTGAAGACAGCAGAAAATTCGTTAATGAAGCTTCTTTACTGTACACACATGATATGACTCAATTGATGTGAGTGTGTGTGTGTGTGAGTGTGTAGAAAAAGAACAGACAAACGGCCACAAAGCGGATGGCAGATCCATCTTCAGCATCATCAAAGCAGCGCAGCAATTTTCAGTTAACAGCGCTCAGCTTTGAGCACAGCGCGCACTGTAAGCGGTTAGCTGTGTATCTGCTAGATAGAGAGCAAGAGAGAGAGAGAGAGAAGCGAAGCATCATTGGCACATCGAATCGGGCAAAACGAGAAATTGAAAAGACAGTTACAACGTCATAATGAAGCTAAAGGCTATGCTGGCAAAACTTTACAAAATCGACGGCAAACCGCATAAAACACAAACACGCACGCACACAGCCACAGACAGTCGTGATATTGTGTACATATGTGTGCGTGTGTGTGTGAGCTTAGCTTTTTGCAAAGGAAATTTAGCGAGAATAAAGAGCATGCCATCAATTGAAGAGTTTGCCGATTGGGAGAGAGAGAGCCGTGCGCTTTGTGGGCACAGTGAAAGGCGTGCGCCTGACAGCGCGTCAACAGTAGCGCGTGTAACGCACGCAGCGCGCATTGTAATTGGCATGCAGCGTTTTGCAACACTGCCAGCCATTAATAAAATAAAAATGTGATCTCGTTTTATGATAATGAAATATGTACGTATGCATGCGAGTGTCTGCGTGTCTGTGTGTGTGTGTGTGTCTGTAAACTGCTGAAGCTTTGGCTATGCAACTGTTGTTGCATCTTGATGCTGTTGCTGACACAGCAGCAGGCATGCTGCAAGCGCAATGTGTGCACGTGTGTGTCTCTCTCTCTCTGTGTGTGTGTGTGTGTGTGTGTTTGTATGTTTTTCAAGCAAAATTTATTGATATTCATTGTTTGTTTGTTGTCGATCGTCATCATCGTCGCCGTTGTCGACTTTGTCGTTGCTCGTTGCCAACTGAAATCACAATTGTTGGAAAAAAAAGGCAAAGAGAACAAAAAAAAAAAAAAAAAAAAAAAAAAAAATTGCTGATGCTGCTGCGACTATTCTTTGCCTTCACTTTTTCTAGTTGCACACATACAAACGTTTCCTGCGCGCACACCTATGTGTGTGTGTATGTATGTGTGTGTATAACTGAAGTTTACTTGCAACTGGCTTTTGGTCTATAATTCTTGTTTCTGGCTTTCGTGCTGCAAGCACAAAAAAAAATAAGAAAAAAAAAATACAGATAAGGAGCCAACGTTGAAGACGCGGCCCAGCATCTTTAAACAGGAAACTGCCTGGCGCTGTGGCTCCCAAAGGAAGCGGCGGACCAGTAATATTTACATTTATTGCAAAATTATGCATATGCCTTGTTGTTGTTGTTGTTGTTGTATATAAATCCTGCGCCATAGATGCGCACATTTTATGTATAAATATAAGCATTTTTGTTGTTGTGCTGTATAAACTATGCACACACACACACACACACACATATAATATATATATATATATATATATATATATATATATATATATATATATATATATATATTTACATACATCAATAATATAATAAAAGTGCGCTTTTGGCATTTTACAGCACTGACTTTATTTGGTTTCATTTGTGCATAGCTATCACATGCATACATACATACATACATGTATGTACATACATACATATGTCTGCCTTGCTTGGCTTTCCAATATGAATTCGTCTTGCCGTTTTACAGCACTGCCTTTTTGGGCTGGCTGCTGCGTCGTGACTATTGTTTTATTGCATGTTTTATTCAAATATACAGTCAATATGTACTAAATAAATCATGCAGCCTTTTATTGTTGTTATATATAGATATATACATATATATATATAGTCATGTTCATGCCATACATATGTCTTAGAGACAAAAAGCGTTTGTAATTTGAGTCAAGTTTATTAGATCGTGAACTCATTTGGGCGGCCCATGTATTTTCGCTGTCCCAAAGATTTTCATGGAAAGTTGCTGCGGTTGCTGTTGCCGTCGCTGCTTTCTTGTTTATGAAAATTTCACGCTAGTCGAAAGAATTATTAATTGCGCAGCAGCAACAGCAACAACCACCGCAGAAACAACAGTAACGGCAGCAGTAGCAGCGACAGCGGCAGAGGCAGCGGCAGAGGCAGCAGCTACCAAGTGGGAATTATGCATCGCTGCGCAGAAGCAGAACGCAGCACACACACACATGCACACAGACGTAGGCTGTGTGTGTGTGTGCAAGCGCGTGTAAAAATATGGTAAACATGATAATACGTAATAAAAAATAGTGTAACAGAAAAGGGAAATAGTATAAAATCAGGTACAAATTTTCACCAAAAACCGTTTGTGTCGCTTGGCCGCAGTTTTTGTTGCTGTTGCTGTTGTTGTTGTTGTTGTTGCTGTAAAAGCTGGCTGGCTGACTTTGACGATTTGGTGGTCACACAGTGTGAAGAATGGGCTAGGAAATAATGTATGTGGCAGCGCTGTTACAGATTTGAACAGATCTACCCAGCCAGATAACAAATGAAAGTGCCTGCCAGATCAGCGTGGATAAAGGTGAAGGCGAAGGAGGAGGAGGAGAAGGAGGAGAAGAAGCAGAAGTAGGCGGGGCAGGCAACAGAACAACAGCAAATGAAATGGGCTTAAATACATGAGAGAACTACAGAAAGAAGTCAACTCCATTTGACATATGATATATGTATATGTCCACTGCCCCCTCCCCCTCCCCCTCCTCCACTCTCTCTCTGTGTAAACGCATTATAAAGAAAGATCTAAGATATGCATTTTGTTTAAGCTTCACTGTGCCTGTGAATAGCGGCAAAAGGCAGCTACAACTATTAAAATACAATTACAGTCACATCGGGGCAGACAAGCATTAATAGTGTTGGAAAATGCTAAAACAAACAATACAATAAGAGCGACTCTGAGCGAAAATGATGCCAAAGTCTTGATTACATATAATATATGTACATATACTATAATATATAATATAATATTAACGATTAGTGTTGTAAAATGTTCAAAAACGAAAGAGTCATTCAACTGCACTGCAAGTGAGTAATAATAGATCATAAATATATATATATATATATTCAAATTAATCGATATTATTTCTATCTCTCTCTCTCATATGGTGCCATTTGCAGCATTAGGGCTATTCCTGTCCCAGTGAACTACTATTGACCCAGGCTGCATCAATGATATATGCTAATAAATTTATATTGTTTATTATGGATTAAAGTGATTGAAATGACAATTAATTATTTAATAATTATTTAATAATAATTTAATAATTATTTGGTAATTGTTTTGAGCTTTTGCATCACTGCTGCTTAGTGTTGTGAAGCGTTGTACAGCACTGCCTGAATGTGACAATCAGTGTCAATAGTGAAAAACAGTTTGCGCTCAGATATGGCTAGCAAATTGTTAAATTTTGGCTCCAAGCTATTTAAATCGTCGAAGCAGCTATGGAGCACTGCATACGGCAAGCGCAGCGCGTCGTCGGGCAGTGCTAGGAAATGGACTGGAGCACGCCAGAAGCTGTTGACCTTTGGTGCGCTGACTGGAGCAACTGGACTACTGATTTACGCCATGGATGCTAGTGTGGACGCATCCAGCGACAGCGTGCATCCGGCCAAGCAGCTGTGGCCACACAAGGGTCTGCTGTCGGCCATTGACAAGGAAAGCATTCGTCGCGGCTATCAGGTCTACAAGGAGGTGTGCTCCTCCTGCCATTCGCTGCAGTACATTGCCTATCGTAATTTGGTGGGCGTCTGCATGACCGAGTCGGAGGCCAAGGCTGAAGCGGAGGGCATTACCGTGCACGACGGTCCCGACGACGAGGGCAACTACTATGATCGTCCGGGCAAGTTGTCCGACTATTTTCCGTTGCCGTATCCCAATGAGGAGGCCGGACGAGCTGCAAATAATGGCGCCTATCCGCCGGACCTCAGCTACATCGTGTCGGCCCGCAAGGGCGGCGAGGACTATGTATTCGCCCTATTGACTGGCTATTGTGACCCGCCCGCTGGCTTTTCGCTGCGCGACGGCCTCTATTTTAATCCGTACTTTAGCGGAGGCGCCATTGCCATGGGGCAGTTGATATCCAACGAATCGGTGTCCTATGCTGACGAGGATGTGGCACCCTCAGCCAGTCAGATTGCCAAGGATGTGACTACATTTCTGTGTTGGACTTCGGAGCCGGAGTATGACATTCGCAAGATTCTCCTCATCAAGGTTTTCTTCATATCATCATTTTTGATTGCACTTACCTATTACATTAAGCGTTTGAAGTGGTCCCCATTGAAGTCGCGCAAGATATTCTTTATGCCTGAGATTCAAGAGAAAACCAAGAATGCCGGGGACGATAAGTGTCCAAAATAAGTGTAATCCCTCCAATTTGAAAACACCATAATATAAGAAATGTATTATAATTTGAATTGTGCGGGCCGAAACGGTTATGTCAGTGATGTGAATAAACGCGATAGAGCTGTTATTCAACAAAATCATCGTTTCAATACATCGATAGTTGTTGCCAGTGCATCACACAGATTTATTCATTTGAAATCATGCAAACAATTAGTCAACTGCCAAAGCTGATCATTGTTGAAAACTAATTTTATTTATATTAATTTTGTACATATCGTGCGAACTCTGTACCAGTGTTGCTGTGCAGTAAAGAAAGGCTGTGGTGCGCCTCAAGTATTGGTGCTGCCACCTATCGAACACTTGTGAAAAATTCGGCGATTATTCACGAATACTGGTTCGATAAACGCTGATATATTTTTAAATAAAAATCCACATATTTTGATGGCATCTTTTGATTTTATGAAAGCGCTGCAATTTGCGGCACAAAAACATAGTAAACAACGCCGAAAGGATCCCGACTGCACGCCGTACGTTAATCATCTAATAAACGTCGCCACAATATTAACAGAGGCTGGCATTAAAGATGAGGGGGTGCTTATGGCGGCTATATTGCACGACGTCGTGGAAGACACAGACGCAACCATTCAGGATGTGGAGCGACTATTCGGCACTGACGTGTCGAGCCTGGTGCATGAAGTGACCGATGACAAAACACTGGAGAAGCAGGAACGCAAGCGCTTGCAAATAGTGAATGCGCCAAAGACTACAAAACGTGCTAAACTCATCAAACTGGCCGACAAGCTGGACAATCTGAGAGATCTGCTACGGACCACGCCTCAGGGCTGGACAGAGGCAAATGCCGAGTGTATTTTATGGAGTTTAAGTTGACTAAATCTCTTGCACAATTGCAGGAGCGCCGCGACCAGTACTTTGAATGGGCTAAAAATGTGGTGGACAACTTACGCGGGACGAATGCGGCGATAGAGGAGAAGCTGGACCAGATTTTCGCTGAGCGATTTCTTGTATGAAGGAGTAAAAGGCTGTGGACACCTATCGATGCAGGCGCTTCCATAAATAATACAATGCAAACTGAGAATTTGTTTAGTTTTTATTGTTCTCATAGAATGCCAGCATGAGCTTGGCCAGCGTTTGTGTCTCGTCCAGCGTGATGGCATTGTACAGAGAGGCACGTATGCCGCCCACTGAGCGATGACCCTTCAGCTGTATCATGCCCTCAGCCTCGGCTTTGGTCAAGAACTCCTTCTCCAGTTGCTCGCTGCCCGCGCTGCTGCCAATGCGGAAGGGCACATTCATGCGGGAGCGCACCTGCGTCTGCACGGGACAATAGTAGAAGCCATTGGATTTGTCGATAATGTTGTAGATGAGCTGCGACTTGGCCTTGGCGCGTTCCGACATGCCTGCAATGCCTCCGTTGGCTTTGATCCACTTGAAAACGAGACCCATGACGTAGATGCTGCAAGGGAAGAGTCTCAGATTAGATTCCCAGTGCTCCTCTCGAGCGTAGCTTACCCGAATGTGGGCGGAGTATTGAGCAGCGAGCTGTTCTTGTCCATCAGCTCGAAGTTCAGTATGGACGGTGTGACTTTCAAGTGTTTTCCTATCAGGTCCTCGCGCACAATGATCACAGTGACTCCGGCGGGTCCAATGTTCTTCTGTGCTCCAGCGTAAATCATGCCAAACTTGCTGACATCGATGGGCCGGGACAGAAAGTTGGATGACATGTCGCATACCAATGGCACCTTCACCTCGGGCACAAAGTCAAACTCAACGCCCTCCACCGTCTCGTTGTCACAGTAGTAGACATAGGAGGCATTCGGATCCAGTTTCCATGTGCTTTGCCTGGGCACTGAAGTGTACGATTCGAGCTTGGGCAGCACAGCGTTCACTTTGCCGTACTGTGCAGCTTCCTTGGCTGCCTTAGCCGACCATGAACCAGTGATGACGTAATCGGCAGTGCCCGTGTTCCCAATGAGATTCAGGGCAGATGCCGCAAACTGTCCCGTGCCGCCGCCCTGCATCAGCAGCACTTTATAGTTTGATGGAACGTTAAGCAGTTCGCGGAGATCGGCGATGGCCGCCTCCTGGATCTTGGCATAGTTGCTGGAACGATGTGACATTTCCATGACCGAAATGCCGCTGCCATTGCAATTGAGCAGATTAGCCTGGACTTCTTTCAGCACCTATGCGGGTAGACAATAACAGGACTCGTTTATAACCTAGAAGAAATTGTTTCATTCCATTTATATTGCTGACCTCTTCGGGCAACTTGGCTGGGCCGGCGGCAAAGTTGATAACCATGATGATGGTGATGATGCTCTATACGATTTGCGAACCTTGTCGGCAAGAAATTAAAATAGAACTGAAAGTGTTGTGGCTTGCGATCGACCCAGACGGCAGCGACGGTGGCGGCGGCAGCGGCAGCGGCAGCGACTGCTGATAAATAATATGAGCACCAGACAGAGAATCGCAACCACTTACACATACACGTAAGTGTGGCTATGTGTGCATAATAACACAAAGAGTATACGGAAAAACAAACTGGACAGCGAATTTATAAGCCAGAGGCGTGGTCCCAAGGTGCTATAGCAAACTAGTGCGCTCAAGCACTGCTTTAGCTACGCCACTGGCTAAGCAAGAACGGCGAAGGCGAAACTGAAGCTTAGAGCGATGCTAAAGCCGATCAAAACAAGTTGACAAACCGCAGCGAAAACAACACGCGATTTGCGCCGCCCGCCAATTCGCCTCATTGTAATGTTGCTATGCACTTCGCTGGAATGACGTAAACAAGTGCAACTGCAAGCAGTAAACAAGAATAAAACATAAATGTAAGTACAGTAAGGCTTGACTAACGTGAATGCAGCTCAATATTATTAAATAGCTGCAAATATCTTAAATTTTGAAATATAATATTAATATATAAAATTTTAGATATACTACATATGTATGTATATGTTTATATGTATGTATATATATATTTGCAAATTTGTATGGCCAACTCGCTTAGTTAATATATTCAAGTAAACCTGCTGCGTATTAAGCTAGGAAAAGATAAGAAAATAATTGATTGGAATCTCTTAAATTTATTGAATGCATCTTGCTTATAAAATATATTTTTAAAACGCAGTTGAAATAATATTATATTTCTTTCTGTGGTCTCAGCAGACAAATTGGCTCATAGGCCTATCTATTATGTCTTTACATATATACATACATACATACATATGTATGTACATATTTTGTATACCTAGATTACGGGTGATTGCTTTTAATTTCTTATCTGAGTGATTTGGTGATATCGTTACCGGAAATACTAACGTTCACAGACTTGAAGTGGCTAAAATTGTAGTTTATTTATGCCACACAAGTCCCAACCGCTCTAATTACTTTATCATCCATCCATTGATTTAGAACGCATGTGAACTGCTTCAGTTTTCCAATTTAGTTCCAACCAGCCGTTTGGCAAAGCGAAATTCCAATAAGATGCAGGCAACGTGCCTGGAAATTTAAACATGTGCCTATTCGTGCGCTGCTTAAGTGTTTGTGCGTGTAAGAGAGAGTGAGAGAGGGAGAGAGAGCGACTATGCATGTGCGTGCCAGTGTGTGAGTGTAGGCAGTAAGTAGTCAATGTGTGTGAGTGAGTGAGTGGTCATTCATAAACGTTAAGCCAATAATTTAGTGTTGTTTGGCAAGGGGCTTGGCCCGTTTTGGTCTTTAATGAGGCTTGCACTAAAGGAAAGAAAAACAAGCAAGCATTCGTTGTGTACTAAATTAAGTGTCTATGATTTATTGCAACATATAATTCTAGAATTGTATTCCAGTTGCGGCCTATTGCGGTTGCGCTTGCACCTTGCCCACAATATCGCTCCAGAAATTGCCGTAGTCTTTCAGCACGGTGCCGCTGCAATGAGAATATGTTGTAATGTACATGAAACGAGTTTTCAATTAAGCCTCCGCTACAAATAGCCATGACTAGATGAGTCAACACTTTTGGCAGCGATTTTCAAAAAGTCTTTCCAACACTGCGCTACACGAGTGTGGAAAGTGTACATTAATTTCGTGTAATTTGTTAATTGCATATTTGTTGTTATTAATAGCCATAAGCCGAAATGAGTTAAGAATTTAAGTCAACAGCTTGCCTACACTGTGCTACAAACTTGTTGTTTTTGTTCTGTGCGATAATTTATCAAAGAAAAGTCAGTCTAAATCCTGGCGTAGGCCCTTTCCCAGTGCTGACATATACATAATTTATTTATCATTTGGCACATTATGCGTATGTCAAGTGATAAATGACGAGCTGTCACACCACACACATTTGCCATGCAGCAGAGTGTTGCTATTGTGTTGCATTTGAGTGAGAAACATCAGCGGCTTTTTGCCGACGTCATTGTCAGCGGCTTTTTGTCGCAACTCTTTGGCTTCACTCGCCGCATTTTCTCAAATTTTTTCTCGCTTCCCTCGAACGAATCAATTACATAAGGCCTCTTCTTTGAATATCCGTCATTTTGCTGGCAATTATGTGCGCATTTGCTATGTGGGTCAATGTGGCGTATGATTGATGAGCTTGCCACCCGCCTTGTGGCACTTCATCTATGCTTGCCACTTACGTGAAGTAGACGTTGCCGCGCTTATTCTGGGGCGCCTTCCATATGAGCTTGGCTCCCAGCTTGTCGCGATTGTCCGAATGCGTTATGGCCGAGCACTCGGGTATGGTCTTGGTGTTCTCGCTCAGCTCCCATTCGCCAATCCATTCATTGGAGTTGGCATCGCGCGCCTGCAGAAAGAAGCCACGGAATGTGGTGGACTGATGCGGCTCCTGGGCATAGATGACCACAGAGACTTGCTGGCCCGGATGATAGGTCTGCGAGCTGGCGACCACCTCGAACGGATTCGTGTGCGCCGGCTGAGTCCTCGCCTTGCCGTGATTGGGCTGATTGGCGCGCTGCTTGACGCACGTGTCGGCGGGTGCACCATCCGGAAAGGCCCAGACGCCGGCCAGCAGCTGCAGCAGGATCAGCGCACGATTGCAATTCCAATACCGATTTGCCATGACTATGCTATGTTCGCCGTTCCGCTAGTCGCGCGCGCTTGGCGTTAATCAAATATTAAAACTCTTGCGCTGACCGGCGGCGTTGGCGCTTTTAAAGTCTCGAGCTGTGCGTCCGAAAAAAAGCTCATGCTATTGGCATGGGCGTCGCGCTGGCTTTGTCGCTGCCTCCGTTTGGGCCAACCAGTTTTTAATGATCAAAACGCCAAATAGTTATGCGCAGTTCCTTTCCTGCAGTGCTCCAAACTGGGTCAAACATTAGCGCTTTGATGCAGCCGCCTCCGCCGTTGCCGTTGCCGTTGACTTCTCCCTCCCAGCCGCCAGCCGCCAGCCGTCAGCCGGCAGCTGCCAAGCTCCAGTGCTGCCTTCCCAACTCCAGAGTGCTTCGACTCCACTTGGCTCGTCGCGGGGTTTATTTGGTTTGTTTTGGGGCGCTAAGTGCTCCATTACGAAATTCTATGCTTCTAATCGTGGCCCACTGTCGATGTTGTTGGCCTTGTTTGCTTTTCGGCTCAGTTTTGCGTATTTTCGCATTTCTGTTGCGCGTTCAATGTGTTAATTGACAGGCGTTGCTGCCGCCCCTGCCCCTACGCTGGCCCCGCCTCTCCTGCTGTTGCCATTGCTGTTCCTATAGCTGCTTGTTGACTTCATTGAGCTTTTGATTTCTATTTGGCAGCATTGGCAACATATCTCCGGCTTTGATTTCCTTTAAAATCCACAACCTGTTGTCACTTGTCACCCAGAAGCGACATCAAATACTAATTTAATAAATTAATTAGCAACGGAGATGTCGCCAAATAATTGTCTTTATATATGTAATACATTGTATGGCCAAGATATGTCTAGGGCGTAAAAGAAAATAATAATAAAAATAAATTTTAAAAAAAATATATATATGTATATTTTTTTTATTATTTTTTTTTATGTATAATTGCAATGGCTTATAATATTATATTATATATAGCAGGAAGAACGCAATGCTTCACGGCAAAAGCTTTAAAATTCAGACTTCACTTTGTAGAGGAGCAGAAAGATGGTTAAGGATAAGGTTAAAAAATAGAGATATATCTAGTTTGCATGCATGAATATGTGAAGCATCTACATCCTGAAAAACAGAGTTTAGAGTGGAAGAATAAGACAGTTAGATAGAGATAAGCTATTCCAGATATGAATATCCAGATATGTATACCAGATATGTCGTACAAGAAGTATTTTATTTTTATTTTTATTTTTTGTTTTACGATTAACGCTTCTACTACTTAAAAGAAAAAATTTATTTTTATTTTTTTTTTTATTTTGTTTTTTTTTTCTTTTTTTTACCCTGGGAAAATGCTTTAGTATATGCATAGAATTTAGGATTATTATTATTATTATTATTATTATTAGGCCATCATGCATACACTTATTATTTTTATGAAAAGCAAAGTTCATTTGTAAGAAGAATATTCTTACTTAAAATTAATTTACTTAAATTAAAATTAATATACCAAAAATTCAAAAATTTCTTCCAGAATTTTCTTGTAAATCAATAGGAAAATGGATTATTAAAAAAAATTTGTTAATGTTTTTTATTCATGCTAAAAATTTACTCAACTGGAAATGGAAATGAAATTTTCTTACTTCTGATAAATTTCTAGCTTTCTAAAAATGTTTTCCATAATTAAAAAAATAAATTAAAATTTTATTTATTTTCAATTTTCGTTATTTTTACTACTTTTTGCGATCTGTGCAGCATAGATCGCTGTAGCTAACTCATTTGACAACAGCATATAGCTACTTTTAGATATTTTTCCAGACTCTTTCTGTAATTATATGAAAGATGAATCTGAAATTCAAAATATCAACTAAAAGTTGTCCATTTATGGAAACGTATTTGACTAGGCAAAAGTTGCTGAAAGCTGAAACACTAAAGAGTAAATATAATTTAGAAAAGTTTTATCATCTGCCATTTGTCGACAGGATTGCGCACTTATAGATGTTAATTAAAGATACAAATTCAAATGCGAATGAACATTTATGAATGCGACAACTGTGTAATAAGCAGAGTTTTGTGTATTTGTTTGCCAAATGAGTTTGAGTCGAGCAAACAAATGACAACTGAGTCGCAATGTGAGTAATAGACTTTGCCTGTTAGTCGGTTGTATTAATTAACTTTAGTTGGTTGTAGTGCAATCTGCTTGCTGGGAAATGTTTTTGGTAAATATTTAAGCGCAATTGCTGAACTTTTTACTAGCCGCCGCTGCCGATGCTGCTGCTGCTGGTGCTGCTGCTGCTTGTTGGTGTCTGCCAAGGGTCAGTTAACCCGAAAGCCCAAGCCGGACTAATCAAATACGAATTCGTGCTGGCGCCCAGTAAGTCATGTATTATAGATGCGGCAAATGCGAACTTTTTGCTCCCAGGCGTTAACAGGCGCTGCCCAGCCAGAGCCAGAGCCAGAGCCAGAGCCGGAGTCGTAGCCGTAGCCGGAGTCGTAGCCGGAGAAGACTGTACAGTAGAGCGCATAGCAAATGACATTTGTGCCACCTCACGCCCAAAGTTTAGCAAACATAGGCAAACCAGGCAGAGCAGGCAACCAGTCCGCCAGCCAATCCTCAGCAGCTGTCGACCCAGACCCCAACCCCGGGCCCAGGCCTTCGCCAATGCATGCGAAATTGAGTAAGAAGCACGGCAAACGGTTCCTTTAACCGATGGTCGATGTAAATAGTACAAAACAGCGCACTTTATGAACGCCTGCCCTGGCTATGGCGGCGGCTCTCAGCGGGTGGGGGGAGGCAGCTCAAAAATCCACTTCATCGACGTTGGCGCGGAAAAGTGTGTCACCTGCAGGACAGCAGAGCGCATGTCCTGTGAGCACGCTGGTGAAACTGATGAACTTTTCAACAATTCGACTTGGACTTGAACGGGGCTACTCGAATGCCAGTCGGCCAGAACGCAGTCAGACGTTGTAGCGCGTGGTCGTGCCAAAGCGGAAGAGCCAAAGCCAACCAGCGGAGAAAACCCAACTAAAAGACTATAACCAACAACAACGTCTAGAACTAGAACAGCAGCCAGGCGAACGAGAAAATTGTGAGCAATTTGTAATTTTTTTCATACTATATATTTTACGCGCGCGACTCCAAATGCATGTGTGTGAGGGTGTGTGTGTATGTGTGAGTGTGTTGTATGCGTGTGTGTGTGTGTGTGTGTGTGTGTGAGTGAGTGAGTGAAGTCAGCCAGAGGCTAAAAAGAAACAAAGTGCCACAGAAATCCGCTCAAAAAGTTTGCCTCTGTTGATTTTTGGCAACAAATGAAAAAAAAAGGAAAGAAAATAAAACTGAAACTGAATGCAAACAGCAGCGAGCAACAATAACTACAATAAAGTGTGACTAACACAAACAATCAGATCAACTCAACGCCTCACAAATCAGTCGCATATAATATATATATATGTATATATAGTCATGCAGATTGAGTAAATATTGGGACATGTCAATGTTTGACGGGGCTCGAAAGAAATCAAATCGAAAGCGAAACTGAGACTGAAACTGAAAATCAATGCGAATAAATGGGAAATATATATATGTATATATGTATATGAATTATATGTACTTGTACGCTGCGTATACGTGATATGCACGAAGGTACAGAAATAGGAGCCAGCAGAACTCAAATAATAATAAAGCGAATTCTCACGTGACGCATAAAGAACCCACACAGACACACACAAAGTAAAGAAAATATGCGATATATAAGCTTTAAGCCAACTGGCACACACACACACACACACGCAGTCACCTGGCCGCTGATTATGTTGCATACTTTTAGGGGCAACGCAAAAATGACAAACAGCAACAGCCGCATTTTGCATACATTGAATTTAATGAACTTTGTACAGCTGTGTGTGTGTGTATGTGTGTGTATTGGTGTGTTGTTGTGCTTGTGTGTGTGTGTATTGTAATACCGCATTTTGTTTTAATAATTTAGCGCACTCAGTAGTAAATGGCGCGTTTAAAGCATGAAACGTCAGGCGAACCCAAAAGCGAAAAAAAAATTGCCATTTAATGCCGCCTCACTAACGCTGCCTCTGTGTGTGTGTGTGTGTGTTGGTGTTGCTGTGCAATAACAACCCCAGGCTAAAAGGCACACTAACACACTTTAGCCAAACTCTGTTACTGAGGACTACGTCATCCTAGCCAGCCAGCCTGGAGCTGCCTTTGGCGGCGTCGTCACATTTGCGCATTCACAATCACATCGCGTGGCATAGGCCTGGCCTCAACGCTCACTCACACACACACACATTCGCTCTGTTGTATGTGTGTGTGAAGTTATACGTACTCGCCGCGGGGCTTGGATCGATTTGGGATAGACATTGCGGCAGCTGCTGCAGTTGCAGAAGTTGCACTTGCCACATGCCACTTGGCCATAGTGCTGCAAGTATCTGCAGCCGTCGTACACGTCATCAATGGCAATATCAAATCGAATTTCAGCCCCCCAAAAGCCTAGACTATTGACAATTTCCTCTTGCAAACAGTAAATGCCGGCGGCACTGCTGCTGCTGCTGCCACTTGGTGGCTGCCAAGTGTTGCAGTAAATTTTGACATTATCAACAAAAAAGGTCTGACCCTTGACCTTAGCCAGGGGCAACAGCATATGTCAGCTCGCTGGATGCTATAGCTTAGCATTCGCTTTCGATTTCCCTGCGAAATTATTTGCCATCAAATCGCATGTCGCCTGTTCCGCTGCCAGCCCATATCCTTGTCGCAGAGTTTGCGTTTATAATTTATATTACTTGTTCGTTGCCATTGTTTCAGCTCTGTGCTTGGCCTTGTCTAGATATCTGTGTGTGTGTGTGTGTGTGTGTGTGTGTGTGTATCTGAGACCTTTAAGTATGCCCAGTGGCATTTGGCGCTCTGTTTGGCCCCGGGGACGGATTTTAGGCTCTTTTACGACTATTAAAATATGCATTTAAATATATATCCTCTTACGCCTCTCCATACATATATGTGTGAGTGTGTGTATGTGTGTGTGTGTGTGTGTGGAAAATTGAAATTGTGCGGTTATTTACTTGGAGCGTCTTGGCGTTGATTGCCGTTACGCCCCATTGCCTGGTACATGACTATAATAATGATTGCAATTTTATGACCCAGTCAGGATAAATTGCCGTCGGCCGCAAAACTTTGCTCTGCCTTCGTTCATCAATCCTTTGCCTAACTAAGCTGGCTTGCAGTGCTTTCGAGCTGCAATTGATTGAAGCTCAGCTTATAGCTGACATATATTTTAGAATAAATATTTATTACTGATTTAATAGCAGTTAATAAGTCTAGGCTAAGAGATTTGGCAAGGTCTTTGATTCGATTCGATTTATAAATTTATTTTATTTTGGTCATTAATTGATGGTCTTAGCTTAGGGATCAGAGACTGACAAAAATAATTTTCGGTAACAAAATGTTGTTTATTGAAGAAGTAGATTATGCAACTAACTTTTTTATGTAGGTCGTAAATGCTAAAATTCTCAGCTTTAAAAGCTCGACATATTATGAAGGATCATTAATTTCTTAGTTAACATAACAGACCTAACATCACAGGCCATTAAATAGCATTGAATAAAATGTTTGAAACCCAACGGCATTCCGACTATTAACTTGAAGTGCTGATATTAAAAATTGAAATGTTATAGCTCAATTTGGAACAGAGCTTGATACCGTTACGCTCTTGGCGATTCCTTACAGAACTCTAATTTTCAAAAAATTAAATATGCATTTTTCAATTATATATATATAATATATATAATATATAAAGTAAAATATAAACTAGATTAATTAATTATTTGATAATGATTACTTCATTTATTATTTAATTTTTTTAACATTTGCTAATTTCTGCTTAGCATTTGTTATTTTTATTTTCTTATATTTTATTTTTTATTTATTATTTATTTTATTTGGAATATTATTTTAAATTTATTAATGCAGATCTTAACCAGTCTCAAAATCTTGTATTTCCTATATGCCCGTTGGCAATATTCCAGCAGACACTGCTTCAATTTTATACAATTATCAAGTGATTAATTGTCTGTAATAAAGCATCACCTGCACAGGTGTTCATCTGCTCTCGGCAGAAAATAAAAGAATGCCTAGGCGCAGCTCCTCCGCTTGCCAGATGCTGTTTACACAACAGCTGTAATTAATTAGCCCATGTTGATTCTGGAAATTGTCTCGGTTAGCTGTTGCCGCATTGTGTGGTAACACTAAGTGACAATGTCTCTGGGCTTCAGTCTGACTCTGACTCTGACTCTAACTAGGACTTAAAGTCAATCCAGCTTGGCGCTTGGCGCTTGGCCCATTTGCCTGATGGCACAAAAACCACTTGAACTTTGTTGGTAACTGGCATTCGAGTTGTGCTCATTATGCCCCAGTCAACTGCCTCAGTGTGTGTGTGTGTGTGTGTGTCTGTGTAGGCAGTGCTGCACGTGTGGAATATTAAAGCAGAGAGAGTATACAAATAGTCAGCACAGTTTTTAGGTCAGCAAATGCGGATGCCTGCGACCAACTATTGTGTCTCTGTTGGAGTGTGTTAGCCACGAGGTGTTTTATGCGCAATTAAAATGACAAACTATTGTCGCTTAGCCCCAGCCATTCTGTGTGTGTGTCCCGGGCTTCCTGCCAGTGCGTGCGGCGCAACCAGAGACGAGGATTCGCCGGATACGCAGAAGGCAAGGCCATAGACATGTGTTAGAGGGCGTCATGGACTAGCGGGCAAATGCATTAGCGCTGCAAATGTGTTGGCTCCCCCACTACGCATACAGCTAGCCACGCCCACTTTGGTAACGCCCAGCGTACATACTGTAGAGAGCTTCAAAGCGCATTCACAGCAGACGCAATGAAAAGCCACACAAACACGTGTCTAACTACATTAGATGTCTATACATATATATACATATATGCATATATATACATTTATATAGACCTTAAAGGCAGGTCATTCAGTTTGGCAAAGTGCAGTAAAAATGCCGCATGGATGAGCTTCTGAATTGGCAGTGTGCGCCGCATGCGAGGCGAGCGAACAAGTTTAATGGATTCAGTTTCTTTATGGGGAAATTGAGTTTAAATTGCCTCAAACTCGAAACGGATTTACAGTATACTTGGCCACAAGCCCAAACATTTGGCCACATGACAAACGATGTGCCCAGTCAGTTATCTAAAGCCACATAAATTCCTAACATAAATCCAGTTGCCCACATCGGCTCAGCATGAGACGCGCTAGATATGCGTCTGCATCGATTTGACACGTTCTTCCCTTTCAATTGTCGCAGAAACTTATCTCAGCTCGTAAAATAGACAACTTTGTTATTTTAACTATATATATACTATATAGTTGAATATTACAGCGTCGCCTTGACAACAATGCAAGGCGTTCCTTGAGAGCCTGCCTATGACAAAGGTATTTAGCTTTGACTGCAAAAATGGTTTATTTCTCTTGGAGGTTAAGCCTTGTGCTAAATGGCAAACCAACTAGTTTTGAAGTCAAACATTTTGTAACTTTAGCTTATGAGAAATCACACTTTGTAATCGAAAAAAAAATTTAAAAAAAAAAAAATATATATATATAAATGTATATATATACAGATATATATATTTATTATTTTATTTTATTATGTTTTCTTAATCTTTAAATGAATTTAATTAGATTTCCATTAAAGCTGATGTCAGAGCAAATATTATTCATATTATAATTATATATTCATATTAAAATTATACAATTGTATTTTGATCATATATTAATATTATAATTATATATTTCAATCAGAGTAAAAAAAATAATGGTCTCGAATCATAGATACTTCCACAAGACTGAAGCCTTCCGCAGCTTTCTGAATTTCATTTCGAACACATATTAATTGGTAAAGGATTTTACTCTAGTGCATTTCGGACAGTAAAATATACCAGCCTCAAGACGCTGTCGGTTAGAAGGCCATAATACGGTCAAGTCGCCTGCAGGCCACACGCGATTCGGGATTTTTTTTTATCGTCGCCAGCCCAAAGGCAAGATAAAATGAACTTATTCCAGATTTTTATTATATTCACATATTATTTACTATGAAATATATAAAAATCATATTTCACATAAAATTTATGGCGTCTTGTAATTTATCTCGATTTCATTGCCAAGATCAACTTGTCATAAGTTTGCATTCTCATCCTTTGTGCTTTGCCAGCTTCGATTTTCGATTTTGCGTTTCACGATACGCTAAGGCCTACTCAAATGCCAAATACAAGTTGATTATATATGCATGTTGATTTCGTTTCTTCTTGTCATAAATGTCAAATTTTGAAAATGAAGTTAAATAGCCTGTCAAGCTTGACAGGGAGTCTGACATATGCTACGCGTGTCAGAGTCAAGTGTTTCTATTTACGCCCCTTATAGACACATAAATGCCAATAATCAGTTTTTTTCTCCAACTGAATTTCTAGGTGCCACAAATTGACATAAGTAATAAATCGAATTTTTCATGCGCTATTGCGTGCTTTTCGAAAACATTATTGGTGCTTGACTCCAGCACAGCGTGGCGTATGCGTAATGCAGTAAATGCAGCGCTAAAATGTCAAGCGGATGGCGGTAAGTTAAAATCAATGCCAGTTATTGGCTTATTTATGCAGCGTGTGGCAGGTGAAAGGTTAAATGTTGCACATTGAATGCCATTTTACCAATCAAACGTGGAACCGTGGCGCATCCGCTGAGCATCCGCTGCCCAGGTGTTCGCCGGAAACGGAAATGCTCAACAGCGCCGGAGGCGACAAAAACAATGAAATAAATAAAGCCGACTAAGCAATGGACGTGTATATGCTTTGCTTGCTTTTTTTTTTTACCTTTCTTCAAAATCTTTGAGAGTTGTCAGTGAATTTGAGAGTCATTTCCAACGCCGGCTAATTGGCTCAGCGGTTAACTTCGGATACTTTGCACTGGGGCCAGCAAAATGGCGACCCTTGGCCCGCGCAGCCAGTCAACCATAGGAACCGCTGCTTGCCACGCTATGTTTCGTGATTTGGAATTTCTTTCTGTGCTTTGGTTTGGCTTCTATTCGGTTGCGCCCCACGCCAAATGCTTTTGTGTGCTGCGTTGTTACTGTGCAGCTAACTGAAAAATAGAAAAACCCAAACAACATGGAAGTGGGAGTTAGACTAGTGGGAAGTGCTGGACTGGTAGTTACTGAGCGAGCGGCTGTCGAGTATTTTTATTTCATAATCACATTTGATATTTGTAAAGAGATATCGAGAAATATGGTGGACTATATGCCTATCAAGATTATATGCATAATTATCAATATCAAGGCATTCACAGTGCTAACCAGAGAGTCATATCTGTGCTCCCTTTCAACCAGCATACCCTGCCCACGCACAGCCAATGCGTACAGGGTAAACACAAAGAGCAAAAAATCAAACCCAAGCCCTTAGCTGTGGGAACGCCTACAACGTGTACAACTCACGCCATATCCGCTTGAGTCGGTTTTGTTGTTATTAAAACAGTTGTTGCTGTTGTTATTGTCGCCAGTTTGTTGTTTTCTGTTTGTTTGTTTGTTTGCTTGCTCAGTTGGCTAGGTTGACTGGGGGGCAACAGCAACGACAACAGCAACAGTAACGACAACAGCAACAGCAACGACAATGCCAGCTAGCAATACTTTATTGTTTATTCGCATTTTTTCGCCATTTTATTTATTGCCCTTCACGTGGCAACGGTTGCCGAAAAGTTTACAAAGCGCAACATTGGAGCCGCTCACGACACAAATTGTGGCAAATGGCCGTGGCAGCTAGTAAGCCCCCACTAACTGGCCCACATAACCTCAGCGATATTGTTTTGTATAACAATCATAATTCATTATATATAGCATGCTAATTGCATGCCTCGCATTTCCACTTAGCAACTTTCTAAGCCCAAATGTCCCCGCTACGGCTGCCGTCCTAATTTTCAGCAGTCAACCAACACGAAATGCGAAACTAAATGAATTCACAATAGGCACAGGTGAACGCAACGTTTCTCTACGCCTTGGCTGAAGTCCTATTAAGAACATGCGATATATAATTGAGTTTTAATATACAGACATACATAGGAACGCGCATTTTGCCTTTTGGATTTTTGCCTTTTGCATTGTTATGTGAATTAGCCACAACACAAAAAACCCATTCACTATAAAAGAGTAAATAAATAAATAGACCAAGGTGTTGTGTTGGTTAATTCCAAAACGTAATTCAATGCAAATGAATCAGAGCTCACGTCGCGACACACGATCGAGGCTTAGTCATATGCGTGTGGCCGGCATGGTGAGTGCCGATAAAAAGGTTGAATTTATAGTTATGCATGTTAGGTCTGACGAATGCAACAGATGAAATCAGAAAATGGATATGTATACAACTGAACAGTCAGCAAGTCATGTTCAGTCAACACATATATGCTGAACTTCAGTCGGTGGCGTATACTTGATATTGAGTAGACTTAAATCGAGTTGAAAATGTTCTTTGTCATTCGCGCTATAGTAGCCTAGTTATTTTTAATGATACCCTATTTTATTCTTCTTAAAATAAAATAAGATTGTAAATTGCAACATTTTGGAAAATATTTTTTAAACAAATTTTGAAAAACATCTTACAAAAAGATTGCTAAATATCGGCAATCAGGATTATGCATTCAAATTTTATTGTGAATATGAATACAGTTACCAAATTTTTTATATAGTTTAAAAAATGTATATTTTAAGGAAAACATTATTTTGACAATCTATATAGTTTTATATTGGCAGGAAAAATCGAAGATGAACACAAAGATGGAAGATTTTGCGTTTTTTTTTTTATATGTATATGAATTTTATAATTTTATTTGGTAAATTCAATATTAAAGTGTTCATAAAATTAATATATATAAAACAAAAAAAACTACATAAAAACCCACTCACT
The DNA here is from genome assembly GCA_035045555.1 of Drosophila fulvimacula. Taxonomy (NCBI): domain Eukaryota; kingdom Metazoa; phylum Arthropoda; class Insecta; order Diptera; family Drosophilidae; genus Drosophila; species Drosophila fulvimacula. Next base: position 16,589,473 of record JAWNOX010000137.1, read on the forward strand.
AACGGCTTGTTCTAATTGCAGTTGGCACTTGAGTGGGCGATATCATTAGCAAAGTGAAATTAATTGCAGTTGGATAGCAGATAGTAACTAACAATTATTTCCTATAATATATATGTGCAGCAATTATATATGATTATTGCTTTAAATTACTTGCCATTTAGGCACACTGTGTAATGACCGAAAGCTATCAAAAGTTTAATCAAGCGTTCATTACGTTCGATGGCCAAATCCTTATCAGACTCAATTTGTTAAAAATTCTGAGTAAATTGGCAAAAGTTGTTGTTTCTTTGATAGAACGAGCATACAATGTGGCTATTCAACAGTTTGTTGAATGCTTTTTCTTCGAACCAGAACTTTGTCCATGGCAACGTTCGTTCATTAGATGCTATTCAGTGCGATGACCTCGTTTGCGTTGCCTCAAAATTCTTGGCCTGTCAGAAACTTATCTCTATGAAATATTTTGCATGCATATTTAATATGCTTATTGGCAATTGGGCTGACGCTTCTGCCCCAGTCGGTCTACAATTTGTGTAGAATGTGTCTATCCGACTCTGCAGACTGCAGTTGGAGCCAAGCACTGGGCATACATCACCATTTGGCGCCATGTCTATTGCATTCCGTGGGACGCATTTCCAGTTCCTAATGCCAAGCAATTTGTTCAACAGCGTATAAATCTTGTGCGCATTGTTTGGCTGCCAGTCAAGACAAATACACGCACGCACACACACACACACACACACACACACTTGGTGCCTATTGTATTGCCTAAATGAGGAGGTCCTTAAGATATGCATGCGGATGAACTGGTGCGTTCAGCTCGCTTGGCAAAATGTTTTGTCCGTGGTGTTAGTTAGTCTAGATTCTGCGCCTAGATTACTTACATCAGCAATCAATAAAGTATAGGACTAGCACATGGGCCACATGTGAGCGACTTTGGCATTCGGCCAAAGTGCGTTTTGCGCCGGGCACTGTGGCACTCAGATCAGATAAAACCAGCATCAAATGTGAAAGGGTGATTATGTAGCTGGAGAGTACTTTCAGATATAGCAAATGGGAAATTAACTTTAATGTTAGTTATTAGATATTATATAAGTATATAAATAAGAGTATATACTCAATAGAAAAAAAATTAATTAAATATATATATATATTTATATATATTTGTAATTTTCTAATTTTTTCTAGCTCATTTTTAAAAAATTTATTTGATATGAAAAAAAGTTTTATGCTTTAAAGATACCTTAACTGATATGATTATTAATTTAGATATTTAATTATAATTATGCTTACATTATCATTCAAAGTGATTGACTAAATCATTGTCCATGGCTGAGGGCTTGAATATTTAATTTTCATTTAATTTGCACTTCCTGAACCACTGTGCAGCGTCTTTTATTCTGCCGCTTAGCTCGGATTTTTGTGTGGCTCATTGTTTATCTATGCGAGTGCATTGTTGTTGTTGCCCTGTAGGCAACTACAACTTGTACTTGTGTGTACATTTACACACACTCTCACACATGTGTGCACACACAGATGCACGAGTGTGAGGCCTTTCGCTATTGTTTGCAGAATTTATTGCACGAATTTCTGAATTGGCCTCTTCGGACGGGTATGTGGGTTTTATTTTTATATGCCCATACAGACACACACACATACTTACATATAAATATATCTATATATATATATATATATATCCATGTTATAGCACGCATGGGTCGGCACCATTGGGCACTCGGTTGCGGCCTTGGCAGGGGCTTATGCTAAGACAATAGCCCGACCATAAGTATTTATTGGATCGTACAGCCGCATTACGTTTAGGACTGGCTCGCAGGTGCTGCCATTTATGCTCAGGCCGTCTTAATTAGCATTAAAAAATTAGAACGGTATTGCGTTCCCCAAAGGCAGACAATAATTCGGGCAATATTCTATATCTCTCTCGCTCTGTCAGGCTGTCTTTGCGCTTTGTACATATTGCGTATACGCCACGTGGCTGTATGACAAACCCATATTGTATAAATATCCGGTGTTATTATTGTTGTAATTTCCGTTGGCTGTGCGCTGACTGGGTCGGGATGCTTTTCATGTGTCAAGCGATTGTCTCATCAACGTTGGACCCATTGCAGGGCAAATATTATTAATATTGCGTATACGCCGCATTTGACATTTATTTATGACGCTCGGTTTTAATGCCGTCACATAAATTTATGGAAAACCCGAAAACAATTTGTACCCAAACATGCAACACGTTTCCGTCTCATCATTTTCGGTTGCGTGAGTCGCGTTTTATGAGTTCCCATGAGTAGATGCGCCCCATGACTGCGTCTGCCCACCCCCGCGGCATGCTGTAAATGCGTTATATGTTATGCGGCTGTCGCATAAATTAGTTGCGGATTTACACTGTTTAGCTAGGAATTTCGGGCCAAATGCGGATCACTTGGGTGCAGGCCCCCATTTGTATTAAATGCCATTTTGACAGAACGTTCAAAGCCTTTTGGGCTCTAAGTTTGACAACAAGGCTTTGTTGCTGCATACAAAATATATGAAGAGTTAATGCGAGCACTATTTGGACCAGAAAATATCCTAAAATGCTCATAAAATGCAGCTATAGTAAAAGCTTAGAGTATGAATCCACGCGGAAAATATGGTAAAAATCGATAATTATCGATTTTAGAAATATATATACTAATCACATAAATAGTAAATACTTTAATGCCATAGAGAACTATATGTAAATATTTTATGTGGAAATTCAAGCCAAAAGATTCAGAGCCAGATTGCCAGGGCTTAAATACGCTTGCACGACATAGTCGGGCGGCTTTTTGAAGGGCTGTTTACTTGGGTCACTTTATGCTCGTCAACTGTCAGGCGAATGTCGCCTGCTTTTCGCGTCATTTCGGACAGCTACATGTGGAGTAGACATGCACCCGAACAGAGGCAGATGCATGTGGCATGCAGAAATGTTGCAACATTCATAGCATATAATCGCAGCGGACAGGGCATTCGGGCCAGATGCGTGTTGCACGTTCAGATTCATGATTTATATATGGGACTCGGTGGCAAAAACAACACACGCCATAAATCGCTCAAATCGTGTTTAAGCGCACTGGCGCCCAGTAATTAAATCGAATAATTAAAGCGAATATTTAATTCAAATGCCTTTAAATGCTAACAACACAACGAAAAGCCAAAATAACATGGCCAAAAACAATTATAAACAGAGACAATGAACTGGACACGAGCATATGTTACGACAGATGTTGGTGTGTGTGTGTGTGTGTGTGTGTGTGTGATAGTGTGACCTTAATCCAATTAGCTGTCCTGCTGCTGGCAGGTCACTGCTGTGTGGCACCTCTCCAATGATTCCCCAATTTACTGTCAGTCAATTTAATTTCGTGTCCTGTGGCTCGGACACTGGCGACTTGACAGAGAAATGGCAACTCCGCCCAATTGGCAGTTTGGGCAGGTGGCTGGCGTTTGGTTTCAATTTCATTGAGCTGGCCATTTGCTGGCACTTTCGGAAATTGTTTCAACGTCGGTTTGTAATTTCACACGCAGTTAAGTGATTAGCCCTGCTTTTTGTTTTTCTTCTCCTTGTGTGAACTCCAAGCCAACGAAAAGTAAATGGGAGAGAGAGATGGCGTCGGGAGTGCCCGACTAGCAAAATTAAATGTATGAGAAATGGCAGAAGCTACATAGTGAAATATTCAAGGTCTGTGAGGGTTTGGCCTGAGTCTGTATAGCAAAATTGTTATCTCTCTCTGTTAGAGTCTTCGTAAAGTATTTTAATTTAACTAAGTTGAGAAAATTCCCATCTAAGATTTATTTAAGGTTATAACATATATATTTCCATTTCTCATATACCCTGCCCACCACAACTGCAACTCAATGGGAAAAGGACATAAAAATAATATGATTTTTATTATATATATATTTTTTTTTTTGATTACGCTCGATTGCAGCTGGGCCATTCCATGTGAAGCAGCGCACGGAGCAGCAAGGAGCGCTCAAATTCAATCAGTTGGGGGCAGCATGGATGAGGAGCACGACGACGATCGAATAATATGAGATTAGATGGGGCTTTAGAGCCCCGCCACGGTGCTGCCACGTTGCAGAGCCGCTTTATTGGTGTTGCCAAGTATCGGCGCGAGACGCGTGTAAAATGTGAGCTGCCGCAACAGCAGTGCGCTGACGAAGACGACGAAGCAGCAGCAGCAACAGCAGCAGCAGCAGCAGCAGCATCAGCATCGGTCGCAGTCGCAGTCGTTGCTAAGCACGTCAACAACAACAGCAATAATAACAATCAGAGCAACAACAAGAACAACAGCAACAGTTGTCGCTGGGAGCAACAAGCTCAGCACTTGTCGCCCACCCAGGCGCCAAGCACAACAATAACAACAACAACAACAAGAAACCAAGTCAACTTGCACTTAGGCGCGACAGGAATAACAACAACAGCAACAACAGGAGCAGCAGCAGCAATAACAACAACTGCCGCGTCCCTAAAAATGCGTGTGGAGCACTCGTTAATGCTAATGGCGCCTTGGATCGGTGGCAGCCAGCCCATGGCTGGGTTGGGGCGCCACGGCGCAAACAACGTCCTGCGCCTGATTTCCGTTTTAGTGCTGCTGTTGCCGCTGGCGCTGGCCGATGACGGTGACAATTTCTTTGCCGTTAATAGCTTCAGCGTGGGACCCGAGACGACAACGCCCGAGTTTGGTAAGCGAACACCATATGCTGACTACCACTATATATTCATATATACAGAGGCCCCTGGCCTTATCGCAATGCATGCAAATATCATTTGCGGCAAAAACTGTAATCAAATATGTACGACAATGACGTCATCATGCTGCACATGTACCATTGTTGCATAATCAACACGAGGCACGACCAAGACCATGTCTACTAGCATAAAAATAGTTACATACATGTTCAGCCATGTACACGTGTGTGTGTCCATAATCCTAGTCGAACAGCCAACTAGAGTTGATTGCGTGTCGTGTTTTCTTACGTGGCACGATGTGGCATGAAACGAAACATCTGCTTTGGGTCGCGGTACGAGTTGACTGAGGCTGAAAATTGCAGATTTTAAATGTAAATCGATTGGAGCCTAAAATTATTATATATTTTAACTGTAACTATGATCTGATATTAGGAATATTTTTTTCCCAACAAATATTTTTTGTTAGATTTATTTTGAGATTATCGATAGTTTTTTCTTAGTTAGTCTAGTATAGTTTGGGCATACTAGTATAGTATTGTATAGAATAGAATAGATATGTCACAGAATTTTAATCTATATTATTTTGGTTATAATTTTTAATTATAATTTTTTTTTTCATTTTCATTTCAGATTATCGATAGTTTTTGTCTTAGTTATGCGTATTATAGTATAATATAGTATTGTATAGATATATAACAGAATTTATGTTCTATGTTAGGTGTGTAATATTTTTTTTCTCAAAACGACTTTTTATTCGGATCTTTCATCAGATTATTGATAGTTTTTTTTTATGTGTTTCGAAACTGGTTGAGTATACTACAAAATCAGACGTTCTGCAGTTTCTATATAGCTTGGGTATAGTATAGTATAGTATAGTATAGTACAGTATAGTATTGTATAGAATAGTATAGTATAGTATAGTATAGTATAGTATAGTATAGTATATTATAGTATAGTACAGTATATTATAGTATTGTATAGAATAGTATAGTATTGTATAGTATCGTATCAGTTAGTTTATCTTTTTCTGGAAGTATTTATTATTTCAATATTTATTGACGTATCGATTAATCGTATAATAATTAAAAAAATTCCGAAATCTACTACACAAAAATTCTGAAATACTCAATTACTCTAAGTCTCGCATTTTACATCATATATATTTTTTTTATCAAACTTTCTTCCTTCGAGGCAAACCACTTCAATGCCAGCCTCGACTTGTATTGTTATTATAATCGACACGTTGCCATCTCTGGCTTTTTATCTGTGTGAGCCGCTTGCACACAAAGAAATTCCATTTCTATTTTAGTTTGATGAGGTTTTGTTGCTGCGGCATATGCAAAAAAGGTTTGTCTCGCAGATTGCTTTTCTTATGCACGGCAAAAGGCGAGAGAGCATTGTCGAAATAAGCAAAAGTTTCTAATTATAAATGCCTTTGGCCCCTAGCCCGTCCGCAGACTTTTGTGTGAGCATGCTAAATGGCTGACCATCAGCGTTTCGACACTGGCAATCACTTATGTACAGAACCAGCAAAAGGTTTTTGGCAGGTGGCTGGCTGGTTCATCGTTGTACCTCGATTTGAAAAATGAGCTCAAGAAACGTGTCCCGAGCAGCAGAGTAACAAAGCGGCCATTGGTAAACAAACAGCCATGGTTGGTAAGCTCTTTCTGAGAAAGGGTATTAAAAGCGTTGCGGTGCATGGCTGTGGTAGTCAGTGCACACTTTGTCAACACCAGCAGCAAATTTGCCTCGGTTGCTGCAATGTTGCTTGCCACAAAAACCGAACAGCAGCAGCAGCAGAATTTGCTTTTTTAGCTGCACATGGCTGGGCGCTATTCATAGCAGTCACTGCATTTAAAAATAAACCGCAGGCAAATAGGCATGCATAGCCCAACCATGAACACATGCACACACACACACACACACACACTGAGGCATCCACACACACATATATATTCACCGCACAAAAATGGCGCAACCTTACGAAAGCGCAGCCATTTTGTTTTGTCTTTTGCGCTTCCGTTGGCTTAAATGCGAGGCCGGCGCACATCCTTTTCCTTTTTGCCGTTGACTGCTATCGCCAGGCTAGGCCTCAGCACCAGCATCAGACTCATCAGCATCAGCGTAGGCAACAGAGTACTTGCTATACTGGGTAATTATGGTTGGATATCAACAACGAAATTAGTGGAGCAAACGGTGTGCGCGTTTGGCATATGCCGCAACATTAACGCTGACGCTTAACCCCTGGTTGCCGTTGAGATTTTTTTTCCACATATTGTTGGACGCGAGTTCCGGCCGAAAGTTGCTCCCAAGTGCTTAATTAAGATGTGAGAAGAACTCAACTCACTGAACATGCCGCTGGCGTGTATGTGTGTTCGTGTGTGTATTTTCATTTCATTCAAAGTTAATGAAGAATACGCCCCTCATGCTCATCCGACAAGTGGCATGTGGCATGTGGCATGTACAGGCTGAAGTGCCTACACTTGAGCCGCACTCCGGCCCCTTGAGTGCGTAGCCAGAAACCAAAAACATTTCGGCACACAGCCGTGCTCAGGTGTACACAGGTGTACATATGTATATATACATATATATATATATATATATATATATATATATATATATATATATATATATCCTAGCTGACAGTCGTTGGCTCAGAGATTTATACATGAATTTACATTTTAATCTGCCACTAAGCCGCTCGGGATTCAAATACTTTTCACTTTTTCAGCGGTCTTTGAGTGTTTCTTTTATTTTGTTTGTTTGGATTGAAAGTTTGTTGCGGTTTCATTATAAATTTGTCGCTGGGGATTAGTCGAGAAACATGTGTTAAGATTACCGTTCTGCTACCTTCCTTTTACTAACGCATACATATCTGTTTATATTGCAATCTTCACAGATTACGCCAGTCGTGGCCCGAAAAAGTTTGGTGACAAGTGTGAGAATACATTGGAATGCGGTTTTCCCGGCTCCATATGCGATCCCAAGAAGAAGTCCTGCCAGTGCACCGAGGATCTGCAGGTCACCAATCACATTGATAAATGTGGCAAGGGTAAGCAAAGAACAGCGCAAAGCGATGGATGAAGGGCGCCGGGCGCAGAGTGATGTCCCTTGTATAGCTGTGCCAGTTGCGCCCGGCCTTGCCTGTCAGTCTGCCAAGTTTTCATTAAAAGAATCGCTGGGCTAGCAAAACAAATCCCCCAAAGCCTTACGTTGATTACCAACTGCTGAATATTGAAAATTAAAAACAGAAAACTTGGCAGCGGACTGCCATATAATGAACCGAGGGAGCTTCGTTCATCTTTGGCATAATTATAATATATTTCCCCTGAACGTAAACACGTTAAAAGCCATAAATTCAAATCAATTTGCGCGCTTATTGCTCGCATTTATGACTGACACATTTATGGCCAAAGCTAATGAGTCATCGAGTCGAATGAAATTGCGGATAATATTGTGAAATCACAATCATCAATATATGAATTAGCATTGTTAGACGTATAGGCGTTGGACATTTCACTGTCAACTGAATCACAGTTCTTCATTAATGTTATCATTATAATTACCGTTTACAAGAGCAGACTTGCCAATGTCATTGTTATTAGTATTGATATTACCATAAGCTAATACTTAATTTAAATAATCATTACAATTAACATTGTCATTATGATGATCACGATCAATATGATTGTAATTATCATTATCATTACGACTACAATTTTTATAATTATTCCTATTATTCTTATCTTGTACACATTGTATCTTAATATAAGACATGTGAGAGCAGCGTGTCTGTGCGCCGGTTGAGGAAACTCAGTTTATCTAAACCATTTCCCAGTTCACCAGTTATGAATATGTAAAAAGGCCCACTTTAGACCTCAAAATTCTCAGACATTGTTTATGCATTTACACACATGCTAAAATTATTCAAATACAACGTGTGCAAGAGCACTATAAATAGTCAGACAGGTGAAGGGTGGCCCGAGTGGGTCTCCACTCCCTCTCGTGGGCTATAAAAATATTTGTCTGGCAGTCATCAAACTGACGCCAGTGAGAATTGACTCAGCCCAAAGTCCAGCTGTTCCGTTCCGAGCCAGCCATAAAGTAAAGTTGTAAACAAGCGGGGCAACAACGGAGCAAATACATTTATATGTTATGTGTGCATATGGTATCTCCATGTGTGGTTAACTAAAATGAATCATGGTCTAAGTTGGGCTACAAGGATTCACTTTATACTCCACTTACAGCGGCTGCCATCAACGAGTCCTGTTTCTTCAACGAGCAGTGCGAAGCGATTTACTTTCAGACGGAGTGCCGGGATGGACGCTGCATATGCCGCTTCGAGATGTCGCCCATCTGGGGCAAGGATGGCTCTGTGGAGTGCAAAGGTCAGTGTGACTGCGAGCTTATTTTTGGCCAGTAGGATGAGTAATGGAAAGTGTTTCGTTTCGGCTGTGGTTCTTTGCAGGACGCCAGGACAAGCGAGGACCCGAGACATACATTGATCCGGCCATGATTGGCGTGCTGGTAGGAATGGCATTGATGTTTATTATTATTTGTGTCGTCCTGCGATTATTTAGCCAGTGAGTAAATTGCAATGCAAACATTTAACATAAGCAGCAAACAGTGCCGCACAAACATAATCTAATTGGGTCAAGGGGTGGGCGGCGGCAGCTTCATTAGCACAACCCAACCCAACCCAACTCGACTCGACTCGAGTCAATTTTGGTCTCGACACTGCGACGTTGCCCTGGCTGCCAACTAAATGATACATAATTTGATCAGCAATTAATTTCAGTTAGATGAACAACATTTTTGCATTAATTGGCATTAAGGGCAGCCAAGAGCAACGTCAACGTGCCACCGTTAACATCAATTCAAGCGAGCCACGCCCTGCTTTCGCACATGTCCCAACCCAAACGTCACATAATTTCTGGTTCATTCAGCTAATTCAACTTTATTAATTCGCTATAGGGCGCGCTGGCATGAGAACCGGACCATATTCAATACACCGAATCCGCGCCTGATGAACGTGTCCTTGTTGCGGGATAACAAGCTGCTCCATGGCCAGGATAGGCGGGGCTCTCGCATGTCCGTGCGCGCTCCATCCCGACAGCCGAGCATGGCCTCGTTGCGTCCACACTCGCCCAACCCGTCGCTAGGTAAGACAGGTTTGTATTCCATAATTGCGGCTTCCATTGATGGCACCTTTTTTACTGTACTTAACCAGTGCGCATTTTGGCTTTGGTTTTGGTTTCCTCATTTTGTTCGTTTGTGTCGTTTTTTTGTCGTTCAATCGTTTTTGTTTGATTTGTGCTCTTCTGTTCTGTTTGAGAACTTGCAGAACTTTCTGCACACAGCAAGAATATATGCAATCAATCAATCAACCAATCAGTCAGCCAGTCAATCGCCAAAAAAAAAAAAAAAAACAACAACTAACCAAAACAAATCACAGCAGAAATATCCCTGTGTGTGAGTGTGCAAAAAGTTAAGCTCTTAGAAAAAAAAGCAAGCGAAATGTTATTTAGTGATATCTAAAGACTATGCTTAAACACTTTTCTTGATTGACATTTGATAATTTATAAATAAAAAGTAAATAATTATAATGCATGTATTTATAGCCACAAGAGAATATTGCGAAATCATCTATAAGGCAAATTGAAAATTAGTTGACTGCGATTTGATATCATTTATAGTATTATTGAAATATTTCATATGTATTGAGCAACATTGCAGAGGAAGAAGATAAGTGGGATACTTGGTAATATTAATATTATAATTATATTTGAAATAATTTTTATATTTTAATTTAATCTACCATCAGTCAAAGGCTCTCTATTTAGATATTTTCTTATAAATATTTATAATTTATATTATTTAAATTTTATTAAATATTTATTAATTATTTCAGAAGAAAATATTTTTAAAATATTTAAATTATGAAATTTTCAAATTCTTTTTAAAAATTGAGAATAAAATATTTGTTATGGAACTTTATAGGAATAATTCTAAAGATTTTGAGAGATTAACTTACACATATATTAGATTTATGCTAAGTCAAAATTCTTGTTAAATTATTATATAATGAAAACAGAAAAAATGTTGAGAAATAAGCGAGAACAATTAAACACTTAAATATAGTATAATAACTCGCTGCATATTTTTAGCAAACTGAAGTAGTTATATAAAGAGAAAGCAAACGTTTTTTTTATTTATATAAGAAGCTTCGGGCTTCGACATCAGCCAAAAAGCTCTTGAGTCTTGCCCAATTGAGTGGATCGTATTTTCAATGAATTTCTCTATGGAATCGCAGCGTAATCAGTGCCAAACAAAATAGCGACAAGTTCAAGTGTGCGGTTAGACCTCTTTGGGGCTCAATCAAGTTGATTGACGCTTTAAGAACCGTTAAATTTCGCAGCTGGATTGTTGTTGCTTCGTTGTTGCTATCTAACGGCAGCTGCTGCCAATTACCTTTGTTCTCAGTGCTTAATTTTATTGTTATTTAAATTTTGTGTCGCGATGCCAAACAATATAACAATTTCTTTGCTCGCTGCCTGCTCTTTCTTCTGCCACACCTACCGACATACACAAACACACGCATATAAACAAACACACACACACAAACACAACAAACAAACGTACGCACGAACAAATTGCTGTAAAAGGTCGTATGATACGCTCGAAGAGCAACACGCGCTCCAGCGACTCCCGTGTCAGCGATGTTTCCAACTGCTCCCGCCTGCTGGAGCATCCGAGCGCCGCCAGCCAGTACAATGTTGTCCATAGCCATTTTTTGCCCTACGTGCCAACCACAACAACAGCGGCGAATGTTGCCAGCTCCACAACGTATGCTGCCCCAGCCACAGCCACAGCCACAGCTTCAGCTACAGCTACAGCCACAGCCCCAGTGACGTCGACGCTCACGCCAACGCCGACGCCGACGCCGACGCCAATGCCAGTGTCAAGCAACACCGTTACGACAACATATGTGTCGTCGCCGGGAACGGCGCCTGCCTGCGGCATGACTGCCAATCCGGGTGCCAATAAGTTTTAGTCATAGGCCATAGATACTACCTATATCAAATGCAATGCAGCCATATCAGTATCAGTGTCAGTACCAGTTCCAGTTCCAGTTCCAGTTCCCGTATCGGTTCCACGAGGTATGCAGCCACGTTGTAGTTGCCTCAATTTCGTTGAATGTGTTGTTTAGCTGTGTTATGCCCAGTGTCCTGTATATTGTAGTTGCTGTCTTTATTGTTGTCGTACCAACTGTTGTAAGAATCTAACATTAACGCTTAGCAGTAGTGAGAGTTGCCGTTAACTTCTAAGCCAAGTAACTGCTCCCTACTATAACAAATACTAACCCCAATGTATGTGTTCCACCACACACTCTATAACACACCAGACAAAGAAAACAAGAAAACAACACACACTTAGCGTTAAGATTATAGTTAAAGCTTAACTTCCAGTTAAAGTTCATGTTCAAATTTACAGATTTAGTTATTTAGTCTGCTGCCCTATACATTCTATGTACACCAACGACACATCTAACCGAACATACGAAAATGTCATACGAAACACTAACGAAACCCATCTATTTCTGCCATATACAGACATGTGTATATCGTATAGTGTATAGCAGCGTCTGTATTTTATGTTTCCATTTTCGTTTTCTTCATTTCTATTTCTATTTCTATTTCCGTTTCCGCTTTTAGTTTCCCGCCTCTAAAGCACGCCATTTCCGTTTTGAGTATGCTTGGTCAACTAGTTATATGAATTGGGCCAGCTTTGGCCCAAACTAAAAAACGATTATACTAAGTTTATACTTGCAGAGGACATTATAATTAATCAAAGCATAATGGTATATGGTATAAATCTAGATGTGAATTAAGCCTGCTTATAGATTTTTTCGATTTATCTTCTGTAATTTATGTTTCCTGTGTGCTTCATATATCTTAGTAAGTGTGCATATGTCCGTCTTGTAGCTAAAGCTCCTCTCCTATGGATTTCTGGAATTTTCTCGTATTGGAAATATATAAAAAATAAATATATATAAATATAAATATAAATAAAAAATAAAAAAAAAAAAAAAAATATATATATATATATATATATATATATATATATATATATATATATATATTTACTTAAGGAAAATCCTCTTTCATTATAAATAAAAAAAATCTTTCATCAACAAAACATTTAGAAAACATTTTTACCAAGTAAAAAAAAAATTTGCTACAGCTCTGCAAGTGTATTTCATCTGCGGCAATCCGAAGATAACTTTTACTATAAACTATTTAGTTAATTTCAAAATTCTTATAGTATTATGTACAGTGCATAAGTGTATGCTATCGTGTGCTTCTCCGTAGTCTTGTGCTCGCTCGAATGCATTTCTATTTCCTCAGCTGACTCACGTAATCCTGTCAACAGGCTCCACTTGAGTTAACTGAATGTCAGCCTTGTTACCGTTACCTTGTTGTACGTAATGTTGTTGTTGTTGTTGTTATTGTTAAGCTGTATCCGTTTATGCGTACCACATGCTCAGTGAATTAAGTTGAAAAATGTAATAAACATTCGCTACGTGCTCTCCACAGGCTCCCAGTCGGAATCTCATGGCAGCAATGCGTCAGCCGTTTCGGTACGTTCAAACCGCAGCAACTCGGTGGCACCCGGCAAAGTGTCCGGCGGCGGACATCATGAACGGCATGGCTCCTCGCACCGCCAGCACCACTCGCAGCTGCAGTCGCCTCAGGAGGAGTCGCTCATTACGAACATAACCACGAACCCAGTGGCCGAGAGCGTGACCGTTGAAATTATTGAGCCCGGACAAAAGTAATGCAGTAAATATATATGCAGAAATATATATATAGAAATATTGATTTATAAAATATTATAAAACCACATCGTCCTTTAATATGCACGCGATAAAATGGCGCCTGCGAGCCCATACATAATGGCATGTTTAGAACCCTTTTTTAGAAAAAAAAACATTTTTTGCAATTAATGGACAATTTTTTCAAAGCGTATTACAAATTTTTGCAGAACCACACGACAAACAAATGCTAATTAATTACCTACATATACATAAACAAAATATAGTTATTATACATATAGCAAGCAATGTATATATTGTATTGGATATATGCGACTACACCATATAAAAAACGTTCGAAAAAAAAACTTGCATAACAAATTCATACTACTCTTTATTTCAAAAAAAAAAAAAAAAAAAATTAATATTATATTTAAAAAAAATCAACAAAAATAAGATCATAAAAATGAAAAACTTTCTTAATTTATATATAAATATTGTATGCAGATTTAAAGCTTTGGGTTCAATAGCCGTAATAGAACCTTCGCCTAGGCACCCAAGCAACAAGAAATTTCGTAGAAATGAAATCGTTTTTGTAGGAAATTCAAGTTGTTGGTTTAATCCTTATACGGAAGAGGAAAAGCGAAAATCATTGCCAAAACAACAATTGGAACAAAAACAACCAAATACAAAGCCGACTATGTACAATGTACATAAGCACAACGCCTTATCTTATCTATACCTAACTAGATGCAATGTGGTACCGGTTAGAATATGTACACACCTATATATTTATCTATATAGTTATTTATGCCATATAGAAAGCGCAAGTTCCGACCACAATTCTAATTGCTGCTTTAGCTCCCAAAATATGGATATTAAAATTCTTAAAGCCAACGCTGAGAATAAAACTTCAAAAAAAAAAAAAAAAACAAAAAAAATGGCAAGAAATGTTAAAAACCTCGGGACCATATTTTATAATCAAAATATGCGTTTCAATTAATGAAGCACGCACGTTTTAGTTCCCACTAACATTCTTTTGTCAAGTGTTTTACTCGAAAATAATTTTTAAACTAGATATTGTTAAACGCTGGCTGAACTAAAGTTAAGGGAACACACAAACACACTCAAGAAAGAAAGAAATAAGAAGGAAGAGTAGAAGCGAGAAGCGAGAAGGTAGCACCAATGCACACTTAAGTGCCGTAGTTCGAGTAGTTAGCGCCTAACTAAGTATAGTCTATTTACGAGTAGCAGCTAAATAAAGTAATCTAAATTGACTTCCAGTTAACTTTACAATATTTCGGTTCTTTACAACACTGTAACATTTTGTGCTAAATTTTGATTTACAAGAGAGATAAGTGCAAAACTCCCTAATTTCACAGTTTCCAAATTTTTTTTTCGTCCTTTTTTGGAATCCTCTGGAACGGTGAATTGAGAACTCAGCACTGGGCGGGTTAAGAATAGGGGAAGATTCTTAGTGCGTCCCGTGCTGAGTTCGCATTAAGCTGACCGCAAACAAATTTAAATATATATATATATATATATATATCTATACATATATAGTACATAGAATGTTGAGTATATTAAGGTTTTTTGGTTTTCCGCTAAGCCCCCCCTCAACAAAAAACTCTCATTTGCTTTTGTGCTCAATCAAAGAAGCTTAACTGTGAGAATAACAAAGTGAATACAAAACGTGTTTATACTTTAAAAACGTAAATAAAAACAAAAAATACAAAAAAAAAATTTAAATAAATACCTTAATTACTAACTTTACCAAACCTAAAGAAATAAGCCTAAAATGGTACGTACAATATAGTAGAGCGAAAGTATATCGCATAATCTTAAACAGGATACTTAACAATTTCAAACAAAGTAAATAAACATGCTTGAACAAATACATATTAGCTAAAAACGAGTAATTACGATAACGATAACAAAAGAATAATAATAATAATAATTATTTTATTCAACTTGCATCGAATTTTTCTTAAACAGCAAACAAACAATCTTATTTCTAGGGCATCAAAAAATTATATATATGTATACATACCTATTTACATTCATAAAAAGCACAAAAGCAGGAAGTTTAGAAAACAGACGCAAAAAGAAAACTTTCAAGATCAGAGGAAGAAGAAGATGAAAAACAACTTAAGCATTGAAATTTGGGGAAGGATTTCAAGGTTTAACTTCGTTTTTGTGACAACACATAATTCTAAGCACAGAAAAAGCTAAAATTTAATTATAATTATACATATATACTTATATATAAATATATATATATCTCTATACATAAGATTTATGAACATTCTCCAAACACTGATTTTTCTATTTACATCAAACTACAAAAATGTTGAAGGCAGACTTTAAGTAAGCGAATTTTAAATAAGCAAACAAAACAAAATCATAAGAAAAAATATTTTAAAAAAATTATATACATCAATATATATGCTTTATTTACTTTAATATTTATACACAATAAAACTACATGAAAAAAATAAATAAAAAAAACATAATTATTAAAATCTAGTGAAAAAAGACAATTAATGCGATAAATTCATTTACACTCTACCAAAAAAAAAAGAAAAGAAAAAAACAAAAACAATTTTATACATATACCAAGCAAAAATTTCGTAATTCTAATAAAAATCTATATAGAAAGGAATAGTAAAAAAAACATAAATGCACATATGGAAAATAATAGAATAATAATAATAATAATAAATATAATGAATGCTAAATTATGCAAACAGGCAAGAACTACATTCAAGATTTCTCATGTGACTCATGTAATACCAGACACAACAACCAGAACAAATAGGAGTTGAGCGTAGTTATAGTAACTAAACAGTAGCCAGGTTTATAGCGCGCTAGTTAATCGTTAAGTAAATAAATACATGGCATTCTCAAGAACAAGATAAGAAATTATGAAAACCAAATACTTACAAATGCTTTTTTCAAAAACCTTAAAAAGCAGAAACGCTACAAAAACAACTCGTATATTATACATATAAAGTGCATATATATACATATATATATACAAAATTATATAGATTTATATTTAAAGATCAGTTCACTATAATAAAAACTATATTACCATAACTTACAAAACAAAACATAAACTAGAGTCTTTTATAGTGTGGTGCCCCGGAATACGCTCAGTCTACCCTCCGGCTGCAGGTCCGTCTGATCCGCTGGCAATCGTTTGCTGACCACGCGTTTGTGATAGCTCTGCTCGGCTACGTAGCGTAAGTGCTTGGCACTGCCCACGCCCGTCTTCTCCACAAACCGGTAGAGATATCCATTGCGCTGCTGGAGTAGCTCGTGCGGATGACCCAACTCCACGACACGACCGCGATCCATGACCAGCACACGATCCGAGTCCATGACCGTATGCAAGCGATGCGCAATGGTCAGCACTGTGCAGTTGGCGAACTTTGTGTGTATGGCCTCCTGGATGAGCTGATCCGTGCTGCAAGTGGCAGAAAGATAGTATTTAAGTATTTTTATCGACAATATCCGACTGTACTCTATAACCCCTATTCGCTTTCTCTTACAAAAATTCCAGCTGTATTATAATAGTTTCTGGGAATTTGAAGGGAAATATGAGAAGTGGAATACTTATCTAGGCATAGAAGTGGAATACTTATCTAGCAATGAGTACACCCCAAACTTGATATGTTCAGCTCTTTAGTCATTCAGCTATGCTCAGTCTCATAATTGGTTTTTAGTGATAATAATAAAATGGGATTAGATATCGCATAACGATGATAAGCTTGTTCCGCGTATGACAACGGAATTCAAGATATATATATATATTTCAAGTGGCAGTATCTATTGTGCTTTACGGACGGAAATGCTCAAATCGATTTAGCTGTCCTAATGATGGATAATAAGTATATATATATACTTGATGAGCTCATGAGCTCTATTGCCTAAAGCAGTAAGAATTTCCGACATGAATCATGAGTGGTTCACACTTACATTGGGTCCACATTTGCCGTTGCCTCGTCCATGATGAGTATTGTATTGTGCCTTAGTATGGCGCGGGCCAGGCAGATCAGCTGGCGCTGACCCATGCTGAAGTTGGCGCCGCCATCGTGCAGTCTGTAGCTGAGGCCGCCTTTAAGGGCCGAAACGAATGTCTTCAGCTTGACGGCGTCCAGCGCCTGCCACAGTTCCTCGTCCTGCTGATGCTCGAACGGATCCAAATTGTACCGCAGTGTGCCCGAAAAGAGTACCGGATCCTGTGGTATGATCGAGATGCGACTACGCAAATCTTGCAGACCCAACTTGGCAATATCATAGCCATCGATCTCGATGAGGCCCTCGTTGAGCGCCAGGCGAAATATTGCCTGCACAACGGAGGACTTGCCAGCGCCTGTCCGACCCACAATGCCCACCTTCTCCTTGGGATGTATGGTAAAGCTGAGACCCTTCAGCACATAGTGGCCGTGCTCACTATAGCGTAAGCGCAGATCGTCGAAATGCAGCTGTCCCGAACTGGGCCATTTCGCTGGCAGGTTGATAGCTGCCTCAGTCTCGTAGGAGGGCTCGGGCGGTATCTGCACGTATTCCAGCACACGCTCTACGCTGGTCATCTGGTTCTCCAGCTCGACGGTCTGCCGCATGCCCCACTGGCATATGATGCCCAGGGTCATGGACTGCGTTATGGCCAGGCCCACATCGCCACTGTAGTAGCCACGATCGATCACCAGAAAGCTGAATGTGACCACCAGAATATACAGCACACAGATGAGATCCGTCCAGAAGGCAAAGGCCCTGTTGATGCTCGCATGCAAATAGACAGCCGATGTGTTCTCATTCTGGTAGCTGTGGAAGCCACGCTCCAGGCGCTTGGTAGCGCTCAAGGCGCGTATGGTGGTCAGGCCTTTCAACGTGGTGTTCGTGTACGAGTAGATGGGACTGCGAGCTGTGATTGGAAAGAGTCAGTCAGCGAAATGGCAGCTCTCATGTGGACAATCTTCTACTCACAAATGATCTCGATGCGCTTGAGGCTTCTGCTGGCGCCTATGTAGAGGCGGCGCGCCATGTAGAGCAGGCTGATCATGATGAGAGCTGGAATCAAGAGCCATAAGTTCGCAGTGCTGACAACGGCAAGCACGGCCAGGCCATTGACGAAGAACTCCCACGAGTCCATCATGGCCTGCGGCAAGGTGATGTCGATGGACAAAATGTCGCTGGAGAAGCGATTGAGTATGCGGCCCGAGGTGGCCAGCCTAAAGAACTGCATGCTGGCGCGTATGATGCCGCGAAAGAGCGAGTTGTGAATGCGCAAGGAAATGCGCAGGGACATCATGAAGAAGCCAAAGGTGCGCACCACATACAGGATCAGCGTGCTCACAATGAGCACTGCGTAGAGGGTAACCAGGCGAATGCGAATTCTGCTGCGTTCGATTTCCGGCTCCGTTTCGTCGGGTTCCGTTTCCTCCCAGGTGGCCCTGTGAGAGGAGTAAGTGGAGATTCAACTTGCAGTGGAATATAAGAAGGTACATACCATTTGGACAGAAAGATGTCCATGGTGGCCTCAAAGCCACGCGCCAGCAGAAATAGGAAAAATATGACCACCACCATGAGTGGCATACCCAGCACCGCATAGTACTGCTTGTAGGAGCTGAACTTGACGGAGCCCTGGTGCTGCTGCTCCTTGTAGCGCTGCTCGTGCTCGTTCAGCTGCAGCTGGAGCTGCTGCTGGGAGAGCTGCTCATGGGGCGGCACCTCCTCGTAGATGCTGTCGGCGCGAACGGCATGCAGCTTGGCCACCTCGCTGTCATTGGCCACGGACATGCGGAAGTGTATGAGCTTCTTGAGCGACTCGTAGCGGCCCTGAATAGAGGCACGTCCGCCCTCCATGAGCACCATGTGGTCGACATTGCGCAACAGGGGCACACGATGCGTCACCAGAATCCGTATCTTGTCGCTGAGGAACTCGTGCAGACAAAGCTGCAAAAGCAGCCGGCCGACGTGAGTGTCCACGGCGGAAAGTGGATCGTCCAGCAGATATATGTCCGCTTTGCGGTAAACAGCTCGAGCCAGACTGACTCTGGCCTTCTGGCCGCCACTCAGACTGGCGCCGGACTCACCCACAATGGTCGCGTCACCATTCGGCAGCAGATCAATGTCCTTGTCCAGCAGGCAGACCCGCAACACCTCCTTGTACCGCTCGTCGTCGTATGGCTCCATGAAGATGATGTTCTCGCGCAGACTGCAACGATTCAGCCAGGGCTCCTGCGGCGCATAGCTAATGACGCCATTCAGCTCAACGCTGCCGCTCATGATGTCCAGCTCGCCAAGGAGAGCGGCCAGCAGCGTGCTCTTGCCGGAACCCACGGTGCCCACAATGCCAACGAACTGCTGCTCCTCGACCTGGAAGGTAATGTTCTCGATGTGCTGCTGACGCTTCTCCTGGCTGGGCGGATCCCAGCTGGCAGTCAGGTTCTGCAGTGTGAGGCTCTTCCGCATGGCTAGCGGATTGTGCATGCGTCCGAAGTAGTTGCCATGCTGCAGGTCATCGTCGACATCGTTAAAGTTCGCCACGCCACCATCGGCGGGATCCTCTTGCTGCAGCAAGAAGTGCAACAGTCGACGAGCAACGACATGCGTCTCCGCCCAGGAGTTAATGGCCATGGGCCACAGGTGCAGCAGCGAATGGTTCAGATGGTCATAATAGCTGGACACTATGAACACCTTCTGGGCGGTCACAATGTCGCCGGTGAAGACGTAACTGACCAAGCACAGAAAGAGCGAGAGCTTCGAGATCATGTCGGTGCACTGCAGCGCCGCATAGACGTATATGGAGCCGCGAATAGCGCCCATCTCTTTTTTTCGCACGCGAGCTATGAGCTTGCCGAAGGACTTCTCCCAGGCGTACATTTTGATCACCTGCATCGCCGATATGATCTCGTTCATTAGCTTGACGCGCTCGTCGCCGTATTCCGCCGAGAGGCGCTTGAAGCGCGCCGTCGCCTTGGCTGCCCACACCTGCAGCGGTATGAAGACTATAATGGTGGCTATGCCCACCAAGGCGGGCCAGCCAATCACCTCGTAGATGATGTAGCCAAAGATCGCCCCCTCCAGTGGACCCTTCCACAGCTCGTGAAAGTAGTAGAACGTCTCATTGAACTGCGGCAGGTCGGTGGCCATGATGGCAATGGCATAGCCGCTCATGCCGCTGTTGTCAGCCGCCACGGAGACACGCAAGCATTTCCTGTAGACGAGACCAGCGCAGGCCAGGCGTATGCGAGCGCCCAGCCCGAACAGATGGAACATGAATGGATGATAGCACAGAGCTCTGATAAGCGAGCACAAGACCACGCCCATGGCGAACAGGTAGGCTGACTCTATAGACTCGTTATTGCCCTCCGAGAAGAAGGACACCAGCCTGCCCAGCAGCAGAGGCTGCATAGTGCTGAAGCGGGAAAAACATGAGAAACTCGGCCATATATCCCATTGGGTGGGGACTTACTGCAAGGATATTTCCACCAGAGAGTAAAGTATGCAAATGGGCACAAAACTTGTGCCGTATGCCTTGAAGATCATGTGTAGGACATTCGGCTTCGGGCGCTTCAGCTCGCGCTCCCAATAGCCCAGTAGAGTGTGCGACACCTCTGTGCTGTCCAGGTTGGGAACGTGCGCATATAAATCACTGGGATCAATCGACTTGCCATGACCCTTGCGCAGAATCTCACGTGACCAGCTGACAAAACAAAATGCAGTTTATGACATGAGATAAGGATGTTGTTTTTTTTTTTTTCTGTTTAACAAAACTGACAGCCGTCATGAGAGCGCAACTAGAAAATACCCTATAATCCTATAGCTAATGCCATTGTTTTTGCAAATGCATTTTGAATGAAAAAACTTTCTTCGAGATATCAGATAAGATATAAGCAATTTTATAATGAACAGAATCTTAAAATTGTGGCTAAAAATATAGTTATCAAAAGTATATCAGTTAAATATAGCAGGATTTGCTATTCCAAGAATTTTTTAAAGGGAACAAATATTTGCAGAGAAACTTTATTCTATAAACCTTAAAAGACAGAGCCGAAGTCAAAAACTTATAATTAACGCGCATCCATTTTGGGAAAACGGACCGAGTTGTCACCAAAAAAAAATATATATATCTATATATAGTAGTAAACATAATCTTTATATGGCATACAAAAACTCTGGTGCCAGCTTTGGTGTCGTCCGATTTAAAAGTGTCTGAATAGTTGAATATGATTGAAGTGACTAAGCTGATCTAAAATGGGAATGCATATGCTCAGCGAGACGAAGGCGTGGGCTTTGTGACGCCCTGTCTGTGAAGTCGCAAAATATTTCCAAAGAAATGGTGGCACATTCTGCATACAAATTGACGGGAAGCGTTGCGACAGTGTCATAAATCTGTAAGCGATTTGCTTTGCTTCAATCTTTATCTTATCATGTTGACAGGCGACAGGCGGCAGGCAGTAGAAGCTGATCGTGCCTAAAATTATTTGAGTCTGTAAAAGTTTTTAGTATTGGCCACATTACGAAATTAGAAGAGCGGTGCGTATACGTAATATTATCTAGCACTGGTTATTCACGTATTATATTTCTATTTCTGAGTAATCGCCCAATATTTATGGTTACATGCACATTTGTTCTTGGCACTTGGAAAGAGTTTTGTAGATTTATGGATCGCGCACTCACATAAAAAACCACTTGGACAGAAAATTGGCTTTTAGCACTGGATTTGGTTGGCGTGGCTCCTTTGCCGCGCACATTGTGTGGCTTGAGCTGCACAGAAATCACTATATATGTATAAAATATATATACATATATCACTTATATCACACAGGTATATTTCCATACATATTAGACCGGCGCACAGATCCTTTTAAAACAATTCCCGCGTGTGGCCGTCGCCGTTGCCGTTTCATTCGTAACTGATAGGCCGTGTGCGAAAGGCATTGGATTTTTAACTGAATATCGCGCTACGTTCCTATTCGCTATAAATCAATGATCCCGGCTACCCTATCGCACCACTTGGTAGCAGTTTTATCTTAATGCCGCTTGACAGCGAACCATCAGCCGCGCTGCAGTCGCAACCACAGCTCGCGACTCGCCCCATGAAAACATGGCCAAAGTTCTGTAGTTTAGGATAGCAGTTAGCAGTTAGATCCAAATACTTAAGTATGAGTAATATATATTTAAATACCCTGTACATTGTTTTTTTTAATGATTAAAATAGTGATTATCTAGGGGTAGAACTGTGTGCAAAAATTGTATTCATATTGCTAAAGACATCTGAAGAACAGATCTATAGAGATTATCCTATATCCACAGGATACATATTTACTTCTACAAAAAGTATCCCTCATATAAATAAATTCCAACTTGCAATAGCTATCTATTAATTATTAAATGATTCAGATTACCAGATTATCCTATATTCTATATCCACAGGATACATATCTAGATCTACAAGACATATAAATAATTCTAAAATTGTAATAGCTTTCTATTAATTATTAAATGATTCATAATTTATCATCAAGGAAATCGCAAGTCTAATCTAGAGGGTATCTCTAAGTCCAAAACTCTTCACATTTTAATTTTAGCTGTCTATTTTAATCAGATATTCCAAACATGCCTTACAACACTTTTAAACTATTGACCATTTTGATTAAAGCCTTCCCACTTCACAAAAAGTGGTTTTTTAATTAGGGTTTTTTATAGTCATTTTTAACTGTTTGCTTCAGATCCGCGATATGTATTGTTCGTTTTATGACTAATATAAATATTAGCTAATAACAGTTAAGGCATACAATTTTTATTTATTATTTGGTGTAATAATTCTTAGGCACTTTATTGAGATTTTGTACGTGTTCACGTACATACATAAATAAGGACAATGTCATAACTTTATACTATGTATATAGTAAGTATCTATATTAAGTGTATACAGTAGATGTATAAAAAAATAGCAGTAGATATAGTTTAATTAAAGTTGCATTTTGATTTGTGCACATTGCTTTCGAGTTCTACAGTTTTATGAAGACATAGCGGAGGTATACATTCGATATTTCTAACGAAAGTGTTGCATTCTTAAATTCTGCATTTGAAATTAAAGTAACAAGTTAACATATAATCACGCTTACATACATAAATTTATGTACATACTTATATACGGAATTAGGGCTTAGACAATTACAAGTACAAAACATAAATTAAAGTTAAGTACAACATTTCGATGTACGCTCATAATACTTTCAGTTCCCAATGCTATACATCTTAAGTTAGTTTCGGGTTTTTGCTCGTGAGTTATTATTGTGCTAATCGTTGTGTTCGTGCATCGCTGCGGTGATATTCAGATCTTCGGCAGGTACTCGCCCGTCCAATAGCCGCTTGCTATAGCTTTCCTCCGCCGCTTGCATTATCGCATTCGCCATCGACGTTCCCGTATTATTTACTAAATGCCGTAAATAGCCGTCAGGCCGTTGCAGCAATTCATAGGCATGGCCCAGCTCTCGCACCTCGCCTGCATCCATGACTAGCACACGGTCCGAATCCATAACTGTGTGCAGTCGATGGGCAATTGTCAACACTGTACAGTTGGCAAACTTGGAGCGTATCGTTTGCTGAATCAGCTTGTCGGTCCTGCAAAAAAAAAAAACTTAATTGTAGCAATGAACAGGAAGAGGTTCCACTCCAATACTTACTCTGGATCCACATTAGCCGTGGCCTCATCCAATATCAGCACACGATTGTTGCGTAGAATGGCCCTTGCCAGGCATACAAGCTGCCGCTGGCCAACGCTGAAATTGGAGCCTCCATCGTACATGCGACAATTAAGACCACCTATAAGTGTGGATACATAGGAGCGCAGCTCTACATCTCCGAGCGCCTTCCACATCTCTTCATCCGTTCGTTCATCCAACGGATCTAGATTATACCGCAGTGTTCCAGAGAATAGCACAGGATCCTGTGGTATTATAGAGATGCGACTGCGCAAATCATGCAAACCCATATGCTCAATATTGACATCATCTATGCGAATCATGCCCTCATTGCAAGCCAAACGGAATATGGACTGTATAATAGAGGATTTGCCAGCACCGGTGCGACCCACAATGCCGATCTTCTCGCGTGGTTCAATGGTAAAGTTCAGATCCCGTAGCACAGGCGCCTCTTTTGGCGCATAGCGCATCTTAAAGTTGATGAACTCAATGCGTCCTTTGCTGGGCCATTCAGTTTTTGGTTTGAACTTCTCAGCCGTCTCCAGTGGGGGCTCTTGTGGCTGTTCCGTATATTCCAGTACACGTTCCACGCTGGTCATCTCATTCTCCAGTTGGGCTGTCTGCCGCATACCCCACTGGCACATGCCAGTCATGGTAGTGCTGTGCAATATGGCCAGGCCGACATCGCCGCTGTTAAACTCATTGCGCAGCAACAGAAAACTAAATGTGACGGCTGTTATATAGCCAATGCACAAAAGGTCCGACCACAAGGCAAATGCGCGTGTACATGAGAGGAAGAGAAACCAGGCAGAGGTATTGGCATTCTGATACTCGTGAAATTCGCTCTCCAATGCGCTCTGAGCCTGCAGAGCACGTACCGTGGTTAGGCCTTGAAACGTTTGATTTGTCAGCGAGTAGATTGGACTTCGAGCTGCAAGAAAAACGATGTTTTACATAATCCAGGTAATAAAGCAGGTACATAATCCAGGTAAATAAGCACTTACATATGCCCTCCAGTCGCTTTACGCTGCGACTGGTGTTCACATAAAGGAAACGAATACAGGCTAGAAGGATGACAATCACTGCCGCGGGCACCAGCAGCCAATAGTTAGCAATCGCCACAATGACCAGCACACCGGAGACATCAATGGCAAACTGTAAATATTAAAATGCACGTTGTTAGTTTATCATAAAAAAATACATTTGTTAACAAAGGCTACTTACAGCCAGGCAATCCAGCAACGTGTGTGGCAAATCTGTGTCCACTGTGCGAATATCTTTTGAGAATCGATTCAAAATACGGCCCGAAGAGTTTGTATTAAAAAAGTACATTGTGGCGCGTGTGATTCCACGGAAGAGACGATCGTGCAGGCGCAAAGATATGCGCAGACACATTCTAAAGTAGCCAAAGGTGCGCATAAGATAAACAATAAGCGTAGTGGACAGAATAGCAGCATAGAATAGAACAAGTTCCTGACGAATGTCATTCTCAACGTCCGCATTTGCTGTTAGTAAGGCACTGTTCACTGTGTCATTAACAGACGCCTCTGTGGTCAAATCCAACGTTGCATTAACAGCTACTGGCACAGCAACTGCAGTGATATTTAAAGCAATCTTTTCCTCCCAAATTACCCTATACGAAATTAATGGATGATTAGTTAAAAGTTCAAGCTTTTGGAGAAATCTTGAGACTTACCAACGTGAGAGGAAGTAGTCCACACCCGTGAGCATTATCCTAGAGCAGACGAAGAGCACCACTATCAACCCAAAGAAAAATGTGCTCTCAAGCGCCTTGAAGTAAGAAGCGTATACGCTGAACTTCACCGCGCCCACACACTGCTGTTCCTGGTTGACCTCCTCCACAGTTTCATCGGGTCGCAGCAGCGGATTATGCTGATTATGGTGTTCCATGCTCTTCTCTGAATCGCTGCGCGACATGTGACTATGAAGACTGTCCGTATCTATGCCGCTTTCGTCGTGCGTGCGTTCCTGCTCGAGAAACTGAAATTGGCGCGAACGCTGTAGCTCCTGATAGCTGCCCTGCGCTACAACCTTGCCGGAGGACATCAGCAGTAGGTGTCCCACGTCGAACAAATATTGCAGCTGATGTGTAACCAATATGCGTATCTTGTTGGACAGAAAATCGCGTATGCATTTATCAAAGATGTGCTTGCCCACATGCGTGTCGACGGCAGACAGCGGATCGTCCAGCAGATAGATATCTGCCTTGCGGTAGACAGCACGCGCCAGACTTACACGTGCCTTTTGCCCACCGCTGAGACTGACTCCGCGCTCACCCACCACAGTTAGGTCCCCCCTTTGCATTAGTTCCAGATCTCGTTCCAATGCGCATGCCTTTATCACCTTCTTGTAGCGCCGCTCATTGTAGTCCTCCACAAACACAATATTATCGCGTATTGTGCCCTCAAAGACCCAGGGCTCCTGCGCTGCATATGAGATTTTGCCATGAACTAATGCCTCGCCTTGATCAATGCCCACTTCGCCGAGCAGCACATTGAGCAGACTGGACTTGCCCGCGCCTACCGGACCAACCACAGCTGTCAAAGTCTGATCCTGAATGTCGGTACTGAAGCTATCAATGGCGCAATTGGCGTGACCATCACTTACGTCCCACGAAGCCGTGACGTTCTTCAAGACCACACACTTATGAGCCGCATCGGGACTATAGTCACGCAACCGACTGTGCTGCGGGTGCGTCATCTGCGGCTGACTGTTAATCAACAACGTACCATTCACCTCCAAATTCTTCAGTTTGTCCTCTTGCGTAAGCTTGCGCTTGTTCGTGGCTCCCTTGGCATCCGGTTCTAGATTGATGGGCGCCTCAGCCTTATCTCCATCCAGCAGAAACTCTTTGCAGCGTCGAGCCGAAACCAATGCCTCCGCTATGAACGTGATAGATAGGGGCCAAAAGTGAACCATAGAGTCGTTTAGCATGTTGAAGTAGGACGATACCATGTAGACCTTTTTGGCAGTCAGCGCATCGCCCAGATAAACATATGAGCACAGAGCAAGGAAGACAGACAGTGGTGAGATCATCGAGGTGCAGCTGAGAGCAGCATGAATATAGGCTGTGCCTCGGATAGCGTTCACCTCCTTTAGGCGTACCTCGGCAATAACGCGCGCAAAGGACTTCTCCCAGGCATACATCTTGATCACCTGTATGCCCTGGATAATCTCATTCATTAGCTTCACACGTAAATCAGTGCGTTCCGCAGTCATCTGTCGGAAATTGGCGGCCTTTTTGGCAGCCCATGCTTGGAGCGGTATAAAACTAAGCATAAAGGAAACGCCTATGACTGCCGAAATGCCGATCTCGCGATACATAAGACAGCCAATAAGTATCGATTCCATTGGACCTTTCCATGTATCATGCAAAAAGCAAAGGGCGACGTCAAAGCGTCCCAGATCATTGGACAGTATATTTATGGCACGTGCACGTAGGCCATCATTGCTGCTGCTCTTGGACACCTCCAAGCACTTGCGGTAAATGAGCCCAGACAGCGCCAAACGCAACTTGGTGCCCACTTGGAATATGTAAAAGATGAACGGATGGAATGTCAATACAGGCAGCAGCATACAAATCACAATGCCAAATGCATAGTAATAGGCCATTGACTCGGTTATCGTTGTCTGATCCGTGGCAAAATAACCAACGAGATAACCCAGAAATAAAGGCATTAGCGATCTGTAAATTATAATCAAAGATTAGATAATTTCTACCAAATCAATCACTGCACATACTTGCAACATGACTCCAGCATGGAAAACATGATACCCAAAGGCACGAATACAGCGCCATATGCACGAAATATCATGCGTACGACACTCGGATTGCTGCGCTTCTTCTCATCCTCCCACAATTCAGTGAATTTGGTCGTCACGCGCTCACTATCTAGGGTCTTTCTATGTTGATACAGCTCCTCGTCTGAGAGAGGACCCTGCAGACCCCGTTTGAACAAATCTCGCATCCACCTGAAAGTAATGAAAGTCAGAAAATCGATAATATGATATAAATGTTTGTATGTATTTGAAATACCACATCAAAACTCTGCGAAACTCTATCTACATTTGTACTTAGTCGTCATTGACGCACCCCCACTGTAGGTTGATAAGAAATATATATATATATACTAGACATAAGTAATTACATTTGTGTGAATCTTTTTTAGGGTTTTATTAATGCAAGTTGTTCGCATTTAGAAGGTCTAGCATCAACTTCGTTTCTAATTAACTAAGCTTCTCAGTTTTTTTGTGGTTGCTAATGCCCCATGTGGTCCGTTTCAAGGCTGATAAGATAGAAACAATTATATTTTATATTAAATTTGAACTGATAAAAAGCTTAAAGTGGAACATTGTGTTTGCTGTATTTTATATTCTATATTGAAATAAGATTTACTGTTTCAGTGTTCAGAAGATCACTTTTACTCGCGACCCATTGTTATAGTGCTAACAGCCGTAGTATTTGTACTTAAAATTGGACTTGAATTAAAATACTACGTAAATAATATGCATAAAAGAAAGTTAAGAGATAGGCGGTGGCGCTTGGAATACATTCATTAATATTCATATTATAATCAGACTCGATTCGCCAATTATATTTATTCAATGTTTTTCTAATCAAATTCCCCAATGTAATTCTAATCAAAGTGAACATATGCGCAACTGTGTGCTGTGCATACGTATACATATATATGTATGTCTGTCAATATATATATATATATATATATATATTCTAATATATTTACTATTATCAACATATACATACATTTAATACATATTGGGTGATAAAAAAAACTAGTCTTGCAACAAAAACCGAATTGACGGTGAATAACATCTATAAAAAAACAAAACCTGAAAATTACAGCTAAATGTGTGTGCGTAATTAAATATGACCGTCTGCATACTATTAATAGTGTTGATAATTTATATTTTAAAGCGTATTCAATAGCTCATTTTAGCGGCATTTTGTCTTTTATTAGCTGAAACATCAAAGCTTTCAACTTATAAAAAAAAGCTAAAAATTGATGGCGTAAAAAAGCTGAATTAACAACACTGTATATTAGTAGGAAATATAATAGCTGATATGTATGCATGTATGTATGTATGTATGTATGTATATGCATATGTATGTACATCTTCAGCGAATTTGAATACAGTCCAACACGTGCTATCGTGCTGAGGGGACAGTCATCGAACGATGCACAACTTACAATTATAATTTACCGTTAATGAACATGATTGTTGTATATATGTATATGTATGTATGTGCGAAAGGGGGAAGAACAACTAATAGTGACTTACCAGAAGCTCCATCGTGAAAATATATTAGCACTCGTGTAAAGATTTTTCGGGCGTACAACCTTCCTTCTGGTGCGGTTCATAATACAGGTTGCTTTCTATGTATTTTAGGCACAATTTATCACTTCTGCGTTTACCGTTACGCCACTCAATTACAAGTCAAACGCAAATCGAGCTATCGTTGCCTCCTCTTTGTATTCGACTACTTTATTAATATTTTATGCACACTCACTGTCGCAGCAATATTGACAAAATGCACATATGTATGAGTTTAACAGCGTTCTAATGTATATGTAGGTGTATACTCAAAATTATGCCGGCAACAACACAGCCGCTGTAAAATACCTAGGGTCGAGGCCAGCAGCAATTCTTTTGTGTGCACTCACCGTACAAAAGTAGCTGTTTTGTTGCTGAGACTGACCTAGCCAGAAACAAAGCAACAGCAAAAGCAAATGCAAAAGCAACTGTTTGTATGATAATCAACCGGGTAGGCTTTTATCGCACAAATATCAAACACTTTAAATTTTGTATTCGTTGCCTTCTGTAATTAATTCGAATTTACACAATAATTACGTGAAACAAACAATATGAACTATTAATGGACTGATGCACATCTTCTCGGTCCGACTTCTGAAATGGCAATGGTGGGACTGACGCAAGTGATAGAGCAAGAAAACTTTTGAAAACCTCAGTCAAGCAGAGAGAAAAAGAGAAGCAAGAGCGTTAATATGTGAGTGCGTGAGTGTGTTAGTGTAAACCAGCTGCCCGATTCGTTGGTTGAGAGTATAATTAGTTTCTCGCTATGTTTGTAACGCACCACTAACATTGAGCTACTGGCATTCGTATCAAAATACCAAAACAGGTTCTTTTCAGCTTATTCTGTGATTGGAACATAAGTGAAATTTTGTGTTAATTTAAGTTGACATAAAAGTAAACAAATATGTATTCATCAAAATATATCAAAAATCAGTATCATCATGTATATACGAATTCATTGTAATTAAATTTTAAAATTAATGATTGTTAGTATATTAATTTTGAAATACACATCACCGAAAGAGTAATAACGCTTCGCCCTGTTGCACTTGTCTAATATCCACTGTTTACTTTGTTTTATTCCGTTTCTCTCGTTCTCTCACGCATGCCGACCGCGCTCAAAAGAGTATGTGTGTGTAGGTTTATGACCGAATGAATAGCTCTCTATTCTGCGGCTAGAGCGAGAGAAACATATTTGTTTGTCAACGATTATTTAAAGTTTTCAGCGCCACCGATTTCCAAGCATTGCGAAATGGTTTGTCATACAGTTTAAAAAAGCTCGTTAATATCAATAAACAAAAAACGCCGCCAAGAGCTTTACAGAATCGACAATTGACAATAGCGATGCTTGAGCTAATTTTGATAAGATTTTTCCCATTTCACAAAATAAGAAATGTGTTTCGTTGATAAAAATGTGAGATAATGTTGCAAGAAAAGCAGTAAAACAAACAAATTTTTACATCCTGCGTGATGAACATTTATTATGGGTTAGATTAGCATTAATTCTCAGTGTAATTTATTTTTATTTATTTATTTATATATTTTTTTTTTGATTTTTGTTTTTAGTAAATTTGGTGGAAAATACATTTATATGCAATATTCAAAAACCAAAACATGTTTTACTTAGATGATGACGAACAACATGCCCATTTAATCTTCAACGTATTCGAATGGCTCTGGGGGCTCGGGTTCCTTCTCATCATCGTTCATTGGACCAAATGCGGCAACCGGTTCGACCAGCTCCTGATCTTCAGCCTTGCCCGTGTGCTGAAATACAATGATACCGCCAATTGTGACATCTTTCATGGGCTCGTAGCTCTGACCATCGACTACGCTGAAGACTTTCAGTTGCTGACGCAGGGCACGTGCCGGGTTTTGCATAATTTCGAAATTCGGCTCGGGCTCCTTCTTTTCCTTCTTATCCTTTTCTTTCTCGGCAGTCGCGCTAGTGCTGGGCTCCTTATCCTTATCCTTCTCCTCAATCTTCTTTTCTTTGTCATCCTTCTTCTTAGGCTTGGTGTCTTCCGTCGGTTTCTCCTCTGTCTTTACTGCAGTTTCAGTTTTCTCATCTTCCTTTTTGCTGCCTGCAGCGGCGGTCTCCTTGTTGTCCTCATCGACATCCATTTTCTCATCCTCCTTCTTGTCTGCATTTTCGCGACGCTTCTGTCGAGCTGCAATTGAAAGGACAGCGGTGGCTACCTTCTCACGCTCCTCGCTCTTCTTCTCCTCCAACGGGGCCGGGTAGGCATATAGAGACGGCTTAGCCGCCGATCTGTACTCCATTTTGGGCATCTTCAGATCCGAATTCAGGCCAATTACGCACGTGGGCGTAAAGGCAAGGGAGAGTGTGTGCGCCAGTGGGAACCAGTACCAATACTGGGTGAAGGCCAACATGCCAACCACAGCCTGCAGATTGGTGTGTCCAGTGCGAGATTGCAGCGAGAGCGTGGCATTGCGACCGCCAGCATCAATGATGCCTGCAAGCAGAGATTAGGAGTAAATATTTATTAAGGGAAATCCTTAAATAAATGGTCGTCACCCACCTTGTGCTAGGATGGCACCATATTTAGCCATGACATCCTCGTGCTTGTTGCTGATGACCTCAGCGTATAGCTGGCGGAAGAAAGTGCTCTTGGGGCAACTTTGGTCGGTGTGTTGTATCAGAATCATAGCGGATGCAATGAGCGCACCCTGACGGACAAAATTGACAGGATCGAATTTAACCATGGGCTCCAGCAGGGCAATTGCCTCGCGCAGTCCGGTGCCGGCGCATGCGATACCCAGCGCCATCGCGGCACCATAACGCACGTGCGGATTGTATGATTCCGCCAACAAGCTAACCACCGATGGGCACTGCTCGGGCGTGCGGAACAAGATGAAACCAATTGCTGTTACAGCAGCGCGACGCACATCGTCGTTTACATCGGATACGGCCACGTGGAGCAGCTTGCGTATGGCCTTGTTGCTGCCCGTGCCATTGTAAGCCATAGCCAGGGTGTACATGCCAGAGCGACGCAAGACGGGATCTTTGTCGGTAGAGAGGCTGGTGACAAGTGGATCGGCCTCTTCCAGGCGCGAAAACATGGTCAATGAGATGCCGACAGCTAAGCCCCGCAGAATCTTTTCGTGTTGCGTCTCCTGCGCATAAGAGACCATATCCTCAATGGCCTGAGCATTTTTGGAGCCCAGCATAATCATGCCCATTGCAATGCCTGCCGCCTCGCCAGTTACAGCATCGTCCTGATACAAGTTAAACTTCAGCTGCTCGTAAAGATCCTGGCGATGGGTGCCCATGCCGGCTAAGCCTAAGCCAAGGCAGCCGCCATGGCGCACATTCTCGTTTTGTGCATCCTTCAGCTGTTGCAGCAGGTAGTCGATAATGTTGGCGCCATGATTGGCATGTATCAGACCCAAGGCGTAAAGTGCACCTCCTTC
The DNA here is from genome assembly GCA_035045555.1 of Drosophila fulvimacula. Lineage (NCBI taxonomy): Eukaryota > Metazoa > Arthropoda > Insecta > Diptera > Drosophilidae > Drosophila > Drosophila fulvimacula. The sequence goes on from JAWNOX010000137.1 coordinate 16,622,522, forward strand.
GGAGTAGCCAGAGCTGGGACCTGCCTCCTTGGGTAAATAGCTCTGCATGAGCGCCAGCGAATCCTTCTCGTGTCCCCGATGTATGACACCCAGCGAGGCGGTTGCCGTTAGCTTTGCCCAATTCGTGGCACGCGCCAACCAATCAAGATTATCGCGCAGGAACTGATCCGACGTGGTGCCGCTGTGCATAAAAGCATTTGCAATGACAGTCGCCGTGTGGCAAATCGAGACGCGTACCGCCTCCTTGGTACCGCGCAATATCTGCAGATCGGCGTGATTGCTGCGTATTAGAAACTGTAGCTGCAAGTCTATAGACACCTCGCCGGAGAGGATAGAAATAAGCTTCTCGATGTTCTTCTGATGCAGCTTTTCCATATCGTTCAGCGAGTCAATAGTGCGTTCGATCTTGACGTCGCCTGTGAAACACGTAAAGTTCTATATTAATATATGAAATGGAATGTAAGTCATGTGGGAACAGCTACCTTCCCTATCCTCCGTGGTTTCCATACTCTCATCACTTTGCGATTTGGTCTTCTCATCATCAGACTTGGTGGTGGTATCGCCGCTTGCAGCTGCCGTGCCTTGGGGTTTGAAAGTGCTGGGCAGCGCAGTAGGTATGGGAGCTGTATCCCTGAGGGCCTGGAGTACATTACCCAGAAACTCTTGTGTTGCCGACTCATACAGATCAAAGGCAATCTGATAGGCCATCAGATTGTTAGCTTCCACCGAAGAGCCTGTCAATTTGTCTAGCATTTCAGCAACGGCCAACGGATCCTCCAGAAATATTAAGCACTGGCACATGTTCACGTAGTCCGGCACACCCAAATCCCGATACAGGCCGACCAGGCAGCGTAGGACCTGATTGCGGAAGCCGCGATTCTGCAGCAGCGACATGGTAACGTTGTACGCATAGGCCAACATTCCACGCACATCGTCCGATTTCATGATGGAAACTTCGAAGATGTCCATACGACGCGTCTCCAGGGCAATGCCGAGAGCCTGTCGGTATTGATTATCATCCAGGCAACGCTGAATCATGCGATTCACAATGCCCTCCAAGCGCTCATCCACAGGCTTCGCCTCCTTTGGATTTTCAATGAAATCAACGCGTTGTGCAATATAGAAATCAATGCACTTAGCAATGATTGTCTCCGTGTACTCATTGCGAGCATTCACATCGAAAAGATCGCCAGCGCCCAGCGCATATGTCAGCGCATCCTCAAAGGAGCCCAGGTGATAGAATACCTTGGAGGCAACCATGCCAGCCAGCTTGTTCTCCGGGAAGGCTCTGTCCTCGTGCAGCATTTCGATTTTTTCAATGGACTCGGAAATTTCAGGCCAGAACTCATCCACAATGTTGTCCAGCTTCTTCAAGGCGAATACCTTGAGATCTGGCATCGGTTCATCAAGTAGGGATATTATCCCTGCGGCAGATGTGAGGCTCATTTTGTGCTTGCGCTGTTTTTAGTCCCCAATAATAAATATGTTCTACGAAAGTGTATATAACATATGAATAATTTGAATCGAAAAGCTTTCTGTTTATAATATAAACAAGTAATTTTTTTCTGTACTAACCAACGTATCGCAGTTTTTAATATTACACAGACTTTTCTTTTATGCCGAAAAAACGCTAAATCACCAAATGTTGTAGTGTTGAACAATGCTGGCTGTGTGTACGAGTGTTGCAAGTCACACATTGTGCAGTGCTGCTTACCAAATACTTATCTGTAAATGGCAACCTTGCTCTCGTGTGTTATCGATAGCTATCGACATACAAGTTCGTCGCAACTTGGCATCGCAGCAACAAAAACGCGCGAACAAGTAGAGCAAGCGAACAAAACACAAGTTTAGTTGTAAATAGAATTGGAATCGAGAACAACGGTGACAACATGATGTTCGAGGATCAACGTATGTCGGTAGACTCAACAACACCAATAAAAGGCGCTGGCAGCTTAAATTCATCCGGTTCGTCCATTTCAATGGATGCAAGACCGCTGAATAGTTGGGCCGAAGAGGTCCGTGCCGAGTTCGGGCACAGCGATGAGGTACATATGGATGACGCTAATGCATTCCACAGCCAGTTAGCTAAATAGTATCTGTTTCAGGCTTTTTCATCTTTCAATAGCAGTGCCGGGAGTACATCTGCTCAGCCCAAACGTGAAATGACTCTTGAGTTCCTCGACGGCAGCAACGAAGAGAAGTTTGAGCGTCTGGTCAAGGAAGAAAAATTGAAGACGCCATTTAAGCGTCGACACTCACTAACGCCGCCCACAGTAAGCACTGAGAATAGTCGCTCCAACAGTCCAAACAGCAGCGCGTCGTCCGTAACTAATGAGGGTAATCCGCGCACCAAGCCAAATCAATCCAAGGGACGCAAGGAGGAGAAGCGTGTGCGCCATAATAGTTACACCTCCTCAACCTCGTCCTCATCGTCGTACACAGAGGCAGATCCGGCCATATTGTCCCGTCGTCAAAAGCAGATCGACTACGGCAAGAACACGGCTGCGTACGAAAGGTACGTTGATACGGTGGCCAGGAGCGAACGCACTCGTGAGCATCCTAGGACACCAAACAAATTTGGCAAGTACAGCCGTCGGGCCTTTGATGGATTGGTCAAAATCTGGCGCAAGCAGCTGCACTTCTACGATCCGCCCACAGCAGCAAAGGACTCCAATACCTGCGAAGCCGACTCGGACTCTGACTCGGATTAGAGCTGATTTTTATAATGCATTAATATATATATATATACTTAGGGATAGTCGGGGGGATATTGAAACGATGGTACAAAGTCGGCAAAAGTTAAATCGCATATATTGTTTGTATTAAATAAGCCTTAAAGACTGCTAGCAGGCAGCGTCTGTTATGTTATGTTAACATAATTTCGAATGTTTAATAAAATGGCGTCGTTTTGATCTTGCAAATATTGGTGATGCTCATTTTCCAGGAAAATGCAATATCGAATGAAATGAAATATGTATGTATGTACACACACATATATATATATATATATATATATGTGTGTGTGTGTATGTACCTATGTGCATATGTTCTTTGAGCGGGAAAAAACAAACATCTGCTTACAGCTTAACAGCTGATTATTCAAAGAATTAATGGAATTCCTTGGAAACGTGTATATTTGTAACCACTAAAAATTGTTTTCATAATCATTATAGTTAAATATACTTCAATTACTGAAAGTCGATTTACGCTGTTTGTAGTTTTCCTTTAATATAGGCATCACTGTATAACAGCAATAACAGCAATTTATGTGCATTTGTATGTGTGTAATGCATGACAGTGGCACGCCGGCAAGTAGCAAATTTCGCACAGGGCATTAGTTTGTGTCGATTGTGAATTATAATTTGAATTAATTTTCGATTAATCATCAAATGTGGTTTAAATACCAACAAAGAAAATTAAAATTATTAAAAGCCAACTAAAATTCAATAAATACTTGAATCGATGCATTCATTTAAACATAAATTATATTGTCAATTGCAAATTTGAAAATCCAAAATCAGCTGTTCGGTTTTCGCTCGTCAGGCAACGGCGTGTGTTTATTGTGAACGACTGTTAGTTTCTATTTGTTTTGATTGTTTAGTTAACGTACGCAAAATCTTCGTAAGCTTCGCTCATGTTTTTGAAATCGTACAGGTTAAAGAGCAGTGCCGCTCTCAAAGGCTCCGAAGCCAAGAAACTACGTGCACGACTCGAACGTGCCTTTCCGCAAGTGCCGGGCGATAATCTGCTGCCGGCAAAGGCGAATGTGACACAGCTGAAAATTCTCACACATGGCGGCCAGCCAAGCATGGTCTACTGTGTGGACAAGCAGCCGATGTTCTTTGAGCTGGACGGCGGGCAGCTGGTGCCCACGCTCTACGCAATGTGGGCAACGCCCGACATTTTGCCCTATTTCAGCACACACGAGGGCGTGCTGCCGAAGCTGTCAAATGGCGCGGACTTGATGCTGCCAGGCGTGGTGCCCCTTGGCGTTGGACTGAACATGTATGGACACTTTAAGAAGGATCAGCTAAGTGAGTCTGCTGCACATAAAATATTGTATATAGTTTCGACTTCTGTATTCCTGCATTGCAGTTGCTGTTAATCTGACAAACAACAGTTCAGCTGTGGGCGTGGGCCAGTTGGCGCGCTCCAGCGATGATCTGTACATGTGCGGTGGTCATGGCGTAGCCGTCAAAATGCTGCACATGTTTGGGGATAAGCTGTGGGCACACGAGCCCAGTATGCTGCAGCAAATACCCTTGGTTAAGTCGAAACCCTTGACGAATGAGGACTTTCCCGCCTTGGGCGGCGCAGATCATCAGCGCAAAGCAAAAACTCCAGAATCCGAACAGGCGCCTTTACCTGATGCACCCATATCACAAGCATCGGAAATTGGTGACATGGAGTCCACCACAGCTGCCTTATCGCTGGATGAGAACAGTGAAACTTCAGCAGTTGCTGCAACGTCCTCTCCGGATGAAGCCACGCCGGAAGCATTGCTGAAGAATGCATTTTTGGCTGCGCTTAAAAACAATGGCCGGAAGCTGCCACTGCCACTGTTGACGAGCAACTTCTTTAGGCTTTACGTGGTCCCCGAAGCAGCTGAACAAATCGATTTGAAGAAGACGCGCTACAAGAAGCTGTCCAACTTCCTGGCAGAGATGGTCGACCAGGGCTTTATCGTGGTGCGTGAGGAGACAAAGGGCGTGGACAAGATAATCTCAGTTGATCTGGAGCATCCGGAATTGGTGAACTTCATAACCGATGTGAAGACAGGCGATGCGAGTGGAGCCGGCGCTGAGACACCGCTATTCCACTCGGAACTGAGAGAGATGTATGTTGTCACTGATATCACCGCCGCGTTCTTTACCAAGCTGAACTACAAACGAGGCGAGGGCATTCCCGTGGGCCAGGTCAAGAAGATTGTGCGCGAATATGTGAGCAAACATGGACTAATAGATACGCAGACAAAGCTTGTTCGGCCCGATGATGTGCTCCTTGAGCTGTACGGCGATCGCGTGGGCACACTCAGCGAAATAACCTCCATCATAACGAGTAAAATGGAGCATTCCTACCAAATGTGCAGCGGCAAGGACACTAGCGGCAAGCCGCAAATTCAAATGTCCTTGGCCACAAGGTCGGGCAACAAAAAGGTGACACTGGTCAGTAACATCGAAGCCTACGGCATCATCATGGCCGAGCTGATAAAACTCTGCAAGCAAGGAGCCGCCGCCAGCACAAGCATTGTCAAGCTGCCGCACCAGAAGCACGAGCAGCTCCAGGTGCAGGGCAATCAAATTCGCTTCATATACACGCTGCTTACGGAGACCTACAAGGTGCCGCCCAAGTGTATATTGGGCCTGGAGCTGGCTAAGGATGGCAAGAAGAAACGCAAGTGATAAGTGATCTAATCAGCTGAGGAAATGAATCTAATAAAAACCCAAAGATTTGACCTTTGGCTTGTGTTATAATAAATTATTTATTAACTGTACTGGGAAATGGGGATGAACCGATAAAGTGCTACAAGAACCACAACAACGAACGGGAGGATATGTCCAGCATCTAGCTGAACTTAACAATGTCTAGCAATTGTGCTCTTTTAATTTGAGACAGAGATTTGCGTTTACTTGGCCTTGCCCTGGGCGGCAACAGCTTCGATGGCCTTCTTGACTGTTTCCTCGTCGCCAAGGAACTGCATGGAGACAACGGGCTTGAAGTTCTCGTCCAGCTCGTAGACAAAGGGTATGCCAGTGGGCAAGTTGAGGGCCATGATGGCATCCTCAGACAGATCTGTAAGGATTAGGTGGATACGTTAAACACTATCAAGAATTGATGATGTCTTGGGACCTACTATCTAAATGCTTGACAATGCCGCGCAGACTGTTGCCGTGGGCAGCGATTAGGATGCGCTTGCCCTCCTTCATCTGTGGAATGATGACATCGTTCCAGTATGGCAGTGTGCGCTCGATGGTCAGCTTCAGTGACTCGAACATTGGGAACTCCTCGGGCTTGGGTCCTTCGGCGTAGCGTGGATCCTTGACAATGGTGTCGTAGTAGGCGTGGCCAGGCTCCATTGGTGGTGGTGGGGTGTCGAAGCTGCGACGCCAGATCTGCACCTGAGCCTCACCGTATTTGGCAGCGGTTTCAGCCTTGTTCAGGCCGGTCAAGCCACCATAGTGACGCTCATTCAGACGCCAGGTCTTGTAAATGGGGATCTCCTTGTGGCCGCTGGCCTGGAGTATGCTGGCCAACGTGACCTGTGCGCGGGTCAGCACCGAGGTGTGGGCCACGTCGAATTCGAGGCCAGCGTTCTTAACGGCCTTGCCAGCAGCTTGAGCTTCCTCCTTGCCTGATCAAAAAATATTGATTGATTGTGTTATGTCTTTTATTATGTGAATTTCGATTTACCCTTGTCGCTGAGATTGGCATCGAACCAGCCGCAGAATTGATTCTTCTGATTCCACTCGGACTCGCCATGGCGTACCATTACAATCTTGTATTTGCCACCCATATTTGATAATTGTACTAGTTTACGGAAAATTATGTTATACTTGCGGCGATGGCGCTTATAGCACTGTCGCTTTCCTTTGGTTTTGCTTAAATATGACCTACAAGGGGGCTTATCAAGGTCGTAGCTGTCAAAACAGCGTAATGCAACGCTGTGTGGGCAGTTCGCGGTGGTTATTACGTAAGGCGGTTACGTTTGGCGCCAACCTCGTATCGAAAAATGCAACCCTGTTTTTGTTTTGCTTTTGGCCCTGCTAACGCAACAGATGGGCAGCCTCGGTTTTTTATTTTTTTTTTTTTTTACCGTAGAAGAAGCAGCAATAAACAAAGCATTTTTGGGCTTTCCTGCTGCAGTTCTTTTTTATTATTACTATTAACAGATAAAAGTGAAAGTTATGACTGAAACAGTTACTGTTAAATGCAGCTGGACCCAAATAGCTGGCAAAGAGCTGCAACAGGTGGTGCCCACACGCCACTCAGAGGAAGATGTCTTTGAAAAGTAAGACAAAGGATTTCCATTTACAGTTACACTTGCATTCACGCCCAAACTGGTTTATCTATATATATTTATATATGTATATCTATTGCAGGCCCAACTTGGACGATGTTATCGATGAGGAGCGCGCTGTTTTGTTCTCGAACAACGACAGCCCCACAATTCCCTGTGAGCTGCAATTTCAAATATCGCCAAATTTTAAAATTGCCGCCATAACGCTTGTGTGCAGCGCACCCAAAGTGGAGCTCTTTGTTGGGCCCACACAGGAGTATCTGGAGACCATCTATGGCTGCAGCATCGAAGAACAAGACGCCGAGATACCTATTCGCCCCTATCGTTACGATGTCGAAATCGATCGTTCCGGCATAGCTGAGATTAATCTGAAGCTGCTCACCTCGGCCAAAGAGATTTGTGTTTATGGCGCTATGTTGCACATAGCGCCAAATCCGAACGGTATTACCACACAGCTGCAAAAGCCATTCGATATACAAAAGATACAGGAGTTGCTGCAAAAGGGCGGAGCCAGCGGCGCGTCCAATCCAACCGAAGATAATGATGAAAAATTGCAAAAGTTTCTGAGCCTGATGAAGGGGCTTTCCTGTTCCGCACCGCCTGGCCCGGCGCCATCAGCCACTGCCGTTGATATTAATACAGGTGTTCAGCAACAAATCGATGCCAAGTTCGAGCAGCTGCAGCTCACAATCACTAAAAGACTGGATGAATTCGAGGCGCAACAAGCCGCAAAGCTGGACAAAATTATTGCGATGCTTGAAAAGAAAAACTAACTGATTAAATCATAAATATTAAGCTATACAATCAATTATGTGTCTAAAACTAAGTTTAATATGCATCTCAAGTTATGTTATATATTCGATTGTGATCTTTTAAAGGATTTTTAATTATGTATTGAAGCTGTTTCGTCCATCGTTGGCCAACATTGAATTTATGTTTATATGAGAGAAAACTTTGTGACATTTAAAATATATCAATTTATGTATACATATATATATATATATATTAGGCAACTATGAATGTTTATAAAATGCCATTACTACAAGTATTTGTCACAGTTCTTAAGTCTTTTGTTAAACTTGGCTTCGTATTTGGCACAGAATGTTTTGTCAAAGTAGTTGGAGAGATCATCCTGATCTTCAGAATCGAATTCCTGAGTGAAAATGTAAAATACTTTGTTATATAATCTTAAGCTTAAGCTGATTACACTTGCATTATCAACTGTTATGGCCGGCACTCCTTTGAAGTCCACTTGAGCCGTCGCCTCGCCATATTTCTTTAATATATCATCCACGGTGCGCGCGCTCTTGCAGTCCTTCACAGCAGTTACATCAATGCTATATCTATTGGCGCACTTGTCTAGATTATTTTTGCGACCGCGCATCATGCAGGCAATTAGCTTTAACGATACGTTGATGTCATTGTGCTCCAGTATGCAGGCATGCCAGGCATTAAGCTCGCACTCGTCCTCGCCGTGCTGACAGCTCACCTCGCCCTCGTCGCTGAACTGAAGCAGCAGATATACATTCTTATGGTCGAGTCCTCTAGTCGCTGCACATGCAAATCACTTACATGGGCATTGCCGAAGGGCACCAGGGTTAGCTCCGTGTACTGCAGTCGATCCTTGCTCAACATCGACGGGCTTAGCTGGGTTGTTACGAACTCCATGCAATACGGACAGAGTGCTTCATAGTACAGTGTTATTGGCAGCTTGGGAGCATCAGCTTCACGATGATGCTGCAAAATATTATTGATTATTGAGCACGAAGTCTATTTCCGAATTTCCGTACCCTGGCCGTGCAGGCGAGAATGCCGAAAGTGAGCAGCAAAAAATAAGTGAACGCCTTCATTACGCAGATGCTGATGCTGAGTCCAAAGACGCGTTGACACTGACCTTTGAGTAAATTTGAACAGAAATTAAAATTTGTAATCTGACTGTACAATCACTAACTGTATTTTCGTAAGCGCACAGTGGCGTCGCCGAGGGTGTTCGCTGAGAAAAAATCTTTTCGACTGCTCAGCTCTACGTATGCATATGCCAGGTTATTTTAATTGGTTTGCTTGGACGGATGCGCCTGAATAATCACAGTCTACGCCACTGCATCAGCTTAATCTGTCAACATTTCCTCATTTCACCAAGTGCGATAAGTGTCACCGACAAGTAAGTCAAGCATAGACTACGGAATACCCTTTAGGGATTTTATTCAAATTTTAAATTATAGGAAAATTTATAAGACAAAGAATTATCTAGATAAAGGTATCCAAAATAATATATAAAAATAATATAAATAATTTTTTTTTTTTTGGTTCAATTCTCAATTTTACCCACTGTAGCTAAAATCTCCAAAGGAAGTACTTTTGACGATCACATCTCATAGTTCAAATAGCTTAGGGTATTCATTGTTAAGTAATACCCTGTCAATATATAGTTACATATATCTGCTTCATTTGCTGATTTGTATTTTTTTGTATAATAATATACCTCATTTAATATCTGGAATTTTGTTGTCGTCACGTTTACCACAGATGCGTTTAATGAACTTTTATAAAAATCGCTAAATGATTCAGTATAAAGTCGTATATAGTTACGGCAATGGTCGTCGGTGAGTAAGCTTATTACTTAAAATTCTGGCGAAAAACGATTGCAATTTTTAGAAAAATAATATTTCCTGGTAGCTCGATTGAATCAGGAATTCATAGTTGAAATCAGAAATTCCACTTTGTGGAATATGTGGAATCAGAAATTTCCAAATTCCAATCGGTATTTGATGAGTTATTTTTTGATCAGTACAGCTGGTTTATTTTAGGAATAGAATAGTAGATATATTTTTCATATGTCATGTTTTATTTCTTATCATTAACACTATTACTTTATCACAAATATTTTAAGCATTTTTACATAGATAGTTACAATCATCGTGCTTACGTTGGTTTTCTTTTGGTTTTTTCCTTATGTATTTATGTACAATGCGTCGCCCTCTTTGAGGCCCATTTGATACATGTTTATATGCTGGTTTCTTCTTCGTTCCATGATCATAATATATTTTGTATGTTTATGTATGTATATGCACTACATGATTTCGTTTTTTGAAAATTTCAACTACTCGTATTGAATATCTACAGCGGGGGACGTTAGCTTATACACGTTTAAGGAAGGAAGTTTATGATTTTTACTTTTATCTATAGCAATACAATTTATGCTCTCTTTATATGTTTTTTTTGTATTCTGTTTTATTCACACTTTATTAATACTTAAATTTATTAATTCTTTTTTAAAAATTTATTTTAGTTCTTTTTTATTTTGTATTTTGTTTTTCGTTAGAAATGCAATTTGTAGACCCTAAAAATCCAAATGATGATGATCAACCTTTGAACACTTATTAATTTAATAGTTTAAACGTATGGGATGCATTTCTGATATGCGAACATGCCTTGATAACAATTGCCATGCCTTTTCGAAAGGCATTCTAATTTTTTTTTTTTTTAAATATATAATGAAAAAATTAAATTTTTTTATTTAAATTGAATTGTAAATTTCCAACAACTTTTTGAACTGCGAGCCTTTTACTAAATACTTCGTTGTATTCTCTGATTTTGTTTACAATTGCCAAAGAATGATATGGAGTGTTCTAGTCGACAGTACCTGACCAGTAGATACCCTGCAAGCCACTCTGCACTGCTTTTATGAATATCCTGGGCACCTTTAAGCATGAAATTCTGAAAGTGCTTTAAATAGTTGTCATTCCCTTGACAAGAAGTGAAATATTTTTTATGGAGTTGTCATGCCTTAAGAAAAAATATAAAATATTTTTGAGAACTTGGTTTTTAAATTTTGAAAATATACTGAAATATATGTAATATTGATATCGACTAATATCGATTAATATCGATTACATTAAAAACTGAGTCTAATCAAATCGATAGGATTTAGCTCTTCAAGACTCCCGTTAAAATACAATATTTGATCGATTTCCTAGGAACTTTAAGGTTTAAGTGCTTAAAGCCAAAGAGATAAATGCAGAAGGAATGACTCCATTGTTATTTATTACGCTTAAGCCGGCAGGGATATTTCCCTTTCGCCTGTCTTTTAAATAAACTTTAGAAATTGTTTTATGCAATTTATGTGTGTGTTAAAATCATGTTTATCAAATTGTCGAGAGCAGTTGGTAAATCAACATTCGGACTATGGCCTACGATTAATAAACCTGCTGATTGCGGCAATGCCCTTAGCTCTCTCTCTCTCTCTATTCATCTGTCTCTGTCTCTCGCTCGATGTTAGCCATATAAATCATTTTATTGGCTTATTAAAAACTTTTCCATTTATTGTCATCATTTTGCGCTATCGTGCGCACAAATTCATGCCCGAGTTTGTGCCACCTCCTGCACGCTCCGCAGTTTGTTTGAGTCCTTAGCCAGCTTTTATTGTGTTCCATGGCCATTCAATCGTTCGTGAGCTTATTATGGGTATCCACAGGGCGGTTATCGCATATTTTTCTAAACTTTTCTTTATTGCTCACTTGTTGGTTAGCTGGCTGGCTCGCTGCATGGCTGGCCTGTTAGCCATGGCCAATGCCCAATGCCCATTAAATTCAAATCTGCCGGGCTGCTGTTTCTGGTGCGTGTTTAAAAGTTAAATAATGGCCAAAATGTTTCGCTCTACCCTCTCTCTCTCTCTCTAAGGGACAGGCAATGGTCCACGACGTGTTCCCAATATAACTTTTTCCCATCGGACTGACCCCCAAATGTGAAATGCTTGTTTTTCGACTTTGATCTTGGGCAGCAGTTCAAATAGTTGCGGCTAAGTAACGGTAAAGGCTCCATTGGACAGCAAAGGATATGTTTTTTTTTTTTTTTTTTTTTTTGTTCTTTTTTGGATGTGTTCTCCTGGAGTGAACGAAGGAAAATGAAAACTTATCTTAACAACTTTTTGGGCTTTGCTTGGAAGTACGCAGCAAAATTCAACAATATGATTTTTTTAATAGTTCGGCCTCAGTTGCAGCATCAAGTATGAATATCTGACTATCCCTAGTTTATGTTGACTCAAATAGGTATAATGATTGTTTATAGGAACCCGCTTTGACGACAAATTCAGTTTAAAATATTTCTGCATTTTTCGATAAATCAAAATTCAGATAGGTGAATGTCCAGTAGAATTATACACTTATATAAGTATATATTTTCACCTTTATAATGATATGGCTACATAGTTCGAATATCTTATCAACATATAAAATTTAACTGAAAATTTCTTTAAGTCTCGTAGAATTGATGTATTTATATAAGATGTTTAGAGACATTTCCGACTTGGATATACCATCACCAATATCCTTTCAAAGGAGCATTCAGTTATATCTGTAGTGTGAGCTGCGATGATCATACTTGATGCTGTTTACCAGACTATATGTGTCTATATGAATATATATGTTTACAGCTAGAAATACATTTACACACTAAACATTTACAAACAAACAGACACGCATGCACACGAACACATACATTGACTAAATATTAAAAACTACATTTAGGTCTAACAATAAGAGTTTAATGCTTAGAGACACGATCGTAGAACTGTTTGCTAGTTACGAGTAGTTAGTTTAGTTTTGGTTTTGCTAAATGTTTGCCCTATATATAATATATATATATATGTATATATAAATATATATATATTTACTATACGTATTTCTCATTCAACTACTTCAATTACGGTTTTTCTATTCGATTTCTGTTTCGGTTTCGGTTTCTATTTCTGCTTCTCTCGAATCTCTGTTTCGGTTGTGCGCCAGTCTTTAGTTTGATGCCAGGATAGTTGGATAGTCTCAGCTTAGACGCAGCTCTCCGGGCCGGGCAGTGTGTCTGTGATGATGTGATTGCGTCCAGCATTCGATTTCTGTGTAATGGTGGTCAGCTGTGATGGCGAGAGACTTGTGCCGGCCAGGCCTTTGGGCAGCGTCATATGCGTGCCCATCGGCGCCGCAGTGGCAGCCGCCTTGCTCAGATTATAGTCAATCAGGCTGCTGGTGGTGAGGTAATCCGCCAAGGTTAGCGGGTCCCGTCCGCGCGGCAAGCTGCCCGAGGCCATGCCATGGGGCAGAGTGTGATGCAAATGCTGGACACCGTAATGGCCGCCGCTGCTGCTGCTGCCAGTGCCGTGCGCATTGCTTGTGGAGTTGGCCACGCTGCCGGCCGAGCTGAGCGTGCTGTTGCTGCCACCGCCGCCTCCGCCTCCAGCATATCCGCTCATATTCAGGCCCAGCTGCTCATACCGACTTAGCGTGGGCATGGCATCGTAGAGGAGCGGAGCAGCCGCTGCCCCTGGCGGCTGATAGCTTTTCGCTGCATTCTCACTTTCCAGTTTCAGGGTGCTGGACTGCGAGGGCGGGCTATTCAGGTGCGGCACATTCACGTCCTGCAATATGCCAAATGTCAGCGTGCAACGCCTTTCGCATGTGTGTGCGCGGAGCACACCTACGGCTACAACTACAACTACAACTACTTACATATTCCGCAGTTTTATGATTCGCTGTGCCGCTGGGCGCGGCGCCATTGCTGCCGCCCATAAATAAACCACTCTGTCGATTTCCCAACGGCGACGATGTGTCACTGCCAGTTGCGCTTTTTTGTGCACTCAGTATGTCCGGCTGCTTCTCGATGCCCTGCTTCAGCGTGTAGGCCACAACCAGTCGCTGATGCCCGGCGCCTGTCTCCAGCGGCGCAGTGACCGTCACATCCATACCTGCCCCATCAAAAGAAATGGTGCCTTGATTATTTTCTGGCCCGCCTGCCCCTGGGTCTACCGCCTCTTTAGTTTTACTCACCCAAATGCTTGTCCTTGTCATCGCACAAATTTCGTGCGCCCTGGCAGCGGCGGCGACGCACCGCAATGACAACCACAAACAGCACGGCGATGCCCACGGTGAAGAGTGTGCCCGTGAGCAGCGCTGCCAGCGGCAATATGGATAGACCCATGCGTCCATCTGCAAATGCCAAAAAGACAATAGGTAAGATGAGAAATTAAAGCAAAGAGAAATTAAGCAAATATTTCAAAAATGATTTGAAATATATTTTGAAAAAAAAAGTAAATAAATAAATTAAACTTATTATTTATAGTAAGAATGTGAAGACAAAATTAATAATAATTTAAGAGAAAAATAAGAAAAATGATATATAGTTATAGATCAGAAAAAACGTCGGATAATATTTTTATTAATATGTTTTTTTTTTAATACAATAAATGTTAGAAAAAATCTTTTTAAATTATTTTATAAATATAATAATATAATAGCAAGAAAAAAAATGTTTTTTTTTTTGTTGCTCCCTCCTCATTCACGTGAATCCAAATACCAACTGCGTAAATTAAATTTTCACTCTGAGTGGCCGAATAAATATGTGAAACAAATCAAAAAATTTAGTTGCCATTTCAGTTTAATTTAAATTTCTATTCATTAACTGGGGGGAAAAAAAAAACTGAAAATGAAGAGTTTGAATCGAAATTAGAATTCCTAATTAAAATGCAAATCATGTGGGAAATAGTTACAAAAGGCAGCAGAAAAATTGAAACTGTTTTCAAAGGACTATTGAGTGTTGTTAGATCACAGGCCAATAGTAATTGAATATATAAAATATCAACAGATGTTGCTGTCGTTGTTAGTTGGCAGCGTGGCCCCAATTAAAAGTCGTTTGATTTTTTGGATGCGTTGGCCGTTGGTGTTGACGTTCGCGTAATTGAATATGCATTACAAGGCCATAAGTATTTCGTTTACGTTAACGCGAACGTCGCGTAGTTGAAATGTGTTTAACATTCAACAAATCATGCGCGCCTGCGGATATGCAACACAGAATTTCAATAAGCAAACATGGCGAAATGGCGATGCCAAAGCTGGCTAACTGCTGTGGAGTGGGTGGGCTGTTGGGTGCTGGAGTTAAGGACGCTGTGTGTAGTCGCACAGACTGTTGCTAATTTATAAACCTGCGCCTGTCAGCCAGACGCCTGTCGACAGCAGCGAAACCAAACTTGCAAATCAATAAATATTTTTTTTTTGATTTTTTTTTTATTTTTATTTTTTTTTTTTTGTTTGCCAAATGTTGACGAAACAGCGCCGCTAGCGGAATTGCTCATTTATGCATGGCTGCGCTTAGAAGTACAACTACACACACAGACACACACGCACACACATTATGTATGTATAGGTTATACTTTTAAATACGAACACTCGTGCACAGCCTTGTGCATGTGTCGTAATTGTTGGCACATGACTTTTGAAAAAATCCACGAAAATATTACGGAAAAACGTGCAAGTCTAGCAAAAAATTATATATGATTTTTTTTGTAAGATTTAATTAAAATTCAATTAGGGCGGCTAGCAGCTCGAATAAGTGACTTTCTCTTGGGTAACTAAAAAATAATATTTATAGGTAAATATATATATGAAATATATATACAAATATATACAAAATTAAACAAATAATATAAATATTATTATAAAAAGCTATTTATTTATTAAAAAAAATTTATTTGGTTAACTTTGCTTACATTGAGAACTTAAAAAATATATATATTTATTTTCATTATTATTATTAATAAAAATTTTTTTTTTATTTTTTTTTCAATATTATTTGGTTTATTTGAATACTCAAAGTACATTCTCTCAGTTATAAGCGTATTTCCAAATTAGAAAGTTTTTTTTGTATTTAAGATTTAATTAAATTCCAATTAAGACTTAATGGTTTGCTGAGCAATGTGCACAAAGCAAGTGAAATTGAAAAGTTTTCTCAAATAAATAAGTTGTTCTTTCAATGTTGTTTCTCATCAGGTATAAATCAGTTTCGTTTCGAAAATAGCTTTGCTTTCCTGCTTTGAATAAGATATGTGAGTCCATGTGAACGCTCAGTTTATTTAATAGATTGGCATCGCATTACCTCAAAGCTAGACAGCGCATATAAATCCCCAAACACATCAAAAAGAAACTCGGCACATAGCCCATAAAAGAATGCCAAAGTGAGCTGGCCAAATAATATATATATTATATATACATATATATATGGAATAAATATATATATAAATATATATATATTCTTTAGCAGGAAGACACTTGAAACTGATGCCGAACGACGGGCAAGTTGAACTGCCAGAAACAAAAAAAAAGAAGAAATTTAAGAAGAGCTAAGCTCTGCACAACGAAGATCAGATGCTCTGTTGGGCATATGATACAGACTATGATTTCTATAGGAGTTAGGTTATATACAAGACTAGACTACGAAGTTCTGCTTCTGCTAACTTAAAATTTTAAGATTTACTAGAAAAAATATTTTATAAAGCAAATAAATATTCCTAGAGCAATCTATTTTATGAGAGCTCCGCTGTAATTCGAAGCCTATCTTTCATCTATCGATTTAATATACACATATCTGTAAGTTCTCCGATGCCTGCCCACATGTGTCTCATATTTGAGCACGAAATTGGAATACCCTCTGGAAGAGCATATCAAGGGAATGAAGAAAGTAATTTAAATATAAGCAGAGCAGCGTAATGAAATTTTCACACTTGTGCAAATATTTATCAATAAAGCATGCAGCAGATAGGACGCAGCGCTGAGGTGGACTGAGGATTGCGAAACGGAGAGCAGAGAAGCGTTTACACTGGGGAGCGGGCGGGCCGGTGTATGGCCCAAAGTTAAGCAGATAAGCCAGGCAACCAAAGCAGCAAAAGCGACACCCGGAGAACCTGTATGCTGCATGCCACAGCAGCAACCACAGCACCACAGTGCGGCACCACATCACAAACATTGGCCAGACAGCGTCCTGCGTGCCGCTCATAAGCCAATTGTTTGTATGCGTTTCATTTGTTGAGTGCAGGACGTAGCAATTCGTCTACTACTTGCGCCCGGTGGGGTGGGGATGGCGCTGGGTTGGGTTCTGTTGGCTTGGGTTCTGTTGGCTGTATCTGCTTATAAGCTTAATTCGATTTAATGCTCCCGTTTGTGATATAAATGATTCGATGAAACGATGAAAAAGTGGATTGGTTAAAATGTATTGGGATTACGATGACGATGCTGCTCACATGCCCGCCGAGGCGCTGCCTTCGACTCCGGCGTCGAAACGGGAATGCGTTTACGGTTACGTTTACGTTTACACAAAGTAAGCATAAATAAAATGCTGTATGTGTGTATGCGGGTGTATGTGTGTGTGTGTGTGTGTGTGTGTGTGTGTGGGTGTGCCAAACAATGTAGTATCTGTATCGCATACAGTCGCCCCCACCTCTACATCCGTTACCCACTCGACTCTGCGCCCTGTTGGCCTATCGCCGTAGCTGGCGTTTTCATCAAGGCGGACACATTGGCAGCCAAACCGCTGGTAGGGCAGGGCAGGGCCACCAGCCAGCCAGCCAGCCAGCCAGCCAGCCAGCAACCACTTCGATCTGCCTTACATACATATATATAGGATATAATTTTATTTTACTTTACTTTCAGCGCCGTTGTCTTTTGGGATATTTTATTCAGATAAGACATGTTTAATGTATATTTTTCTTGTCTTACAGTAATCGTTTATATTTTGTGTTGCATGTGGCACGCTGGCAGTGTCAGTGGCAGTGGCGGTGGCTGTGGCAGCGCCAGTAACTGTGCGGCAGCCAGGTTGTGGCTCAGTGTCTGTTACGTTTCCGTTGGCTGTCGTCTGATATGCTGTTACCTTGACGCCGCAGATGCGCCCATATATATATATATATATATATATATATATATATATATATATATATATATATATATATATATATATATAAATATATATATATTTTATATACCGATGTATGCTGTGGGCTGCGCAGTCTTGGCATGCTCAATGTGGATAATGTAACTCTTGGGGAATCTCTGTGTGTCAGTTTAGCATAACAAGATATTTCTTTACACTGCGTGGTTCTTTTTGGCTAAGGTAAAACATGAAATTGATTATATTTACATTAATGTGATGGCGTCAAGGCGTTGCCATTGTAAACTGTTCCAAAAAATTCCACAGCTTCCCAGTGGACCCACTTCCTACCCCGACTCCACGCCACTCCATTCCACTCCACTCCACTCCGCCATCACACACGTGTGTGGCGCTCTGTGCCGGCATCCAAATCTATCCAGTTAAGTGTCGAATGAAATGCTTTCAAATTTGCCAAGGTGCAAATATTGACACTTGACGTATATTGCATTTTTTCCGTATTACTCTACCAACATATATACATAGTAACACACACACATATATATATATATATATATATATATATATATATATATATATATATATATATATATATATATATATATATATATATATATATATATATATATATATATATATACATATATATATTTATGCACTCGTTTGTTTCACATAGTCACACACCCTTAAAAAATATGTTTTACTATTTTTTTTTAGAAACTTTGCATAGAGATTAGCTTTGGACTGAACTTTAATTTGTATATTAAAATTATTAAATCTTGCTTAGGAAAATTTTCTGAAAAACTAAAAATATACAAATTTAAAATCTAACTAAAAAAAATATAAAAAAATATAAAAATTGGAAAAGAAAAATCAAATATAATATAAATATAAATTAATAATAATATAAATAAATACAAAAATATATGTATTAAAAATAATTGTTTTTTTTTTTAAATCAAATATAATAATAATATAAACAAAAAATAATATAAACAAATATATAAAGATATATAAATAAAAATTAATAGAAACACATTAAAGAATTTTATAGAAAATATCAAAATATTATTTTAAGTCTGATATAAAGATTTTTTAGCCTTTGATTTAGTTGAGCAATCTCTTTCCTTTTCTTAATTCAATAGAAAATTTAATATTTATTTTTTTAATGCTTAAGTTCCTCTGTGTAACTGCTCTTTATGATAGCCAAGTAAATTGAACTAACTCATATGCCGTCATATCTTGTATCTTTTCCATAAATTGGCCCACTAACCGATGTCGTATGTGCGCGTGTATGTGTGCTGCTCTAATGCGCATTAAAGAGATGATTGAGTGGATTTGTTGTTCATGCTGAATGGACAAAGCTTACAAATATATCATTTAGTGAGTGCGAGCGAGAGGGAGTGAGACAGATAGATGGATAGGGGTGGGTAAGGGAGGGCGGCAGCTACTATACAGTATTAGCTCACCCAAATCCGCACTGGATCTCAACATACTTAATAACATAATATCATAATAAATCAATGGGCTGTGTGTGTCTAGTCCACTGATGATAGAGCCAGGTGCATAAATGAAAGTTCTGATTAAGCGGCTCGCTTTGTTACAATTATTGTATACAATTTATGTTTGATTTTGGCCTAATTGATTGCAAACGAGTTGAACTTAAATGTTGAATCGATCGAACTTTGCATATTTATGAATTTACTAAAGGATTAGTTATGATTAAAATTGATGGAACTATAAATGGAAATTAATTGAAATAATGTTTTAGAAATCTGAGTTATCTATTTAGGAATCGATAGTTGGCATAATTAATTAAAATTTAAGTTTAAACAAATTTAAGTTCAAATTCCTGTCGAAATTTATTTATTTCTGCTGTTGCCAAACTCCAATCAATAGACTCTAAACTGCGTGTAAAACAAGCCTTTCTTACGCTTTCCGCACAATTTATTTTTTTAAATTCCGCCGGAAAAGGAAAGTTGAGAAAAAAATGTGAACTTTTCAAGAAAATTAACGTCAGAGTTGAATAACAAAGCATGAATAAGAAATCTTAGCGACACTACTTGCTGCGGTTTGGGTCATAGAGGGGCTGCAAGGGGGCAGCAAAAGCAGCAGCAGTAAGAAGTTGAAGCAACTGTCGCCCCCAAACGTAAACAAAACTCGTTAAATAAAAGAACAATTGTACTTACAAAAAACTAAAACGGTTAAGCAGACTATGCAAATACTTGAATGACTTTTTAAAGGTGAAATGGTGCTTAAAAAGCAATGAATGCTCTGTTCCCACCAAACACCACCCACCGCCACCCGCTCACACAGCGAACTTTTCACCGTGTTGCACACTTTGAGGGGGAGCCTGGAACACAAACACACTTCGGGGACAATGCGAAATGCAAACTTTGTATGTGCCATGTTTCCCTCTTTGTTGTTACAGTTTCTTATTTTTGTTGTTTAGGTATTCTTTATGTTGTTGTTGTTAAATAGCTATAGAACAATTCATAAGCAGCGACACCCACCTGAACGCTTGTCCGCCTCATTGATGGGCACATTCTCGAGAACAATCGGCTCGGAGCGTCC
Organism: Drosophila fulvimacula; assembly: GCA_035045555.1. NCBI lineage: Eukaryota > Metazoa > Arthropoda > Insecta > Diptera > Drosophilidae > Drosophila > Drosophila fulvimacula. The sequence continues at coordinate 16,642,812 of JAWNOX010000137.1, forward strand.
CTTCTGGTTGACACTATAGACGACCAAATGCAGCGCTGGATGCGAGTCCGGATAGTAGTCCATGGGCGTCAGATCTGCAAAAAGAAGGCAGTAGAAGGGGTTGCGCAATGCCATTAGCTGACCCAAACATTCATTTAAAACTTGTATTTGCAAACTACATTAGGTAAACAGGTATTTAATTAACACGTTGCCACGGTGCACGGCTGCAAAAACTTCTTCTGCCACGCGCATTAAATGCAAAACTTTTGTTCTCTTCTTTTTTACTGATTTTCTGTTTCTGTTTATTTTTTCTTTTCTTTTTCTGTTTTCTACGCTATGCGCATGAAAAAAGGGGTTTGCTGCGGGTATGTGTCTGTACATGAGGTAATTATTTAAGATTAAATTTTATAAATTTTACATTTTATATAATTTATATTCATATATTAAATATTTTCATATGTGTAAATATTAAAAATTGCACTGCTCGTCAGGATAACGCATCCTTAATAAATGTTGAATATTTGCTAAATTAGTTGAGCTAGAGGTCTAAATTTGTTTTCCATAAGACTCTGTTTTTTTATTCTTCAGGAAGTATTTTTCAATTAAATAAAACATCTAACAATTTTTTTAATACTTGTTTAATTTATATTTTCTATACATACATTCATGTATCTTATTTGTATAAGCTGTGGAAGGATTTGGGCTGTGGCCTGATGTAAAGCTCCACTGTGGCCTAATCATAATCTTTGCTATCCAGTCCATTACTCTCGCTCTCATCGCCGGGGTTTTATTTTTGTTATCAATGACTTTAAGAAGAATAATATACTTGAGCTCTATCCGAGTACTAAGATCAATCGCATATATCATATCATACCATAGCAGTCAAAGGAGTATTTGCTAGTCAGCTCACTCGACGCCAATCTACTCTACGCTTATTTCTTTTTTATGCTCACATCAAAAGTTTTTTGTTTTACAGCAATAGCAGCTCATTAAAATCGCAACTACTTGTTAAAGGCCAGCGCCAATACGCAGCAGCGCCTGCTCCTTCTGCTGCCCCATCTCTCGCGGCTAGCAGAGCCAAGCTCATCTGTAAAGCCAGAGTCGTTAACACGCCTGTCTAACTAATCGTGACTTTACGCTTCGTTTGACTTTGCAAATATCGCAGAATGCAAAAGCCGCAAAGCTTGCCTCCGACCCCGGCTCCGCCCTCGCTAACCAAGTCATCGATAGAGCTTGTATAAAAAGCTGCCTGGTTGCAGGAAGTTGTTGCCAAGTTGCAACCTAAACGATAACCAAATGTGGCTCATTAACTTGGCTCAGGCTTAGCGTGCTCATTCCGGCAGCACCCCTGACATGGCTAAAATCAAAAATGTTATATGATAATATTACGATTCAGTTTTAGCCGCTGGGCGTGCAAATAAATCTTGTTTTTCAACAACTTAATTCAAAAATTTTTGCCACTTGCCATTGCCGCTGGCGTTGGCAACTGCCAGAGCCAATGCTGCCAGCGCCCCAGCCTCGCCGCCCACTGCCCACCCCCACAGGCATTCAGCATGTCGACTCATCCCTGGGCGCACTCCGGTGCCATTGGCATAAAAGTTTTGCTGACTAGCTAAAATTCATTACAACAAATAGAGGCAGCCGCATGTGGCAGCTGGTTGTAGTGTTTGGCGGGGCAGAGTTGAATGTTGAGTGTGGGGTGTGGGGTGTGGGGTGGCATGTGGCCCTGGCAGCCTCAACTAATTAATCTGCGTGCCACTGTGCAGTTGTTATTGTTGTTGCTGTTGTTGTTTTGGATAGCTTTGCTTTCCTTTGGCCATGCCCTCTCCACGCCAAAACACGCCGCGCAATTTGGCTTGCTTAACTTTTTGCACAGTTTGTTACTTTGATTTGTTTTTGTTGTTGTTGCTGCTGTTGCTGTTGCTGTGTTGGCCGCATAAAAGTCGAGTCTTTAGTTTGCGGCTTTTTGCACAGTGCTGCAAAACGCTTTCTTGGCTAAGCCAGCCAAGCCTTAGCAAAGCAATCTGTAAATCCAACCATATTTAAATATAATAATGATTAAGCTTAATGTGTTTAACAAAGTTGCCAAAGTGCTCAGCTCGCAGTAAAGTTCGAGGGACTTAAAATATATTCTTTATTGCAGGTATTGGCCTACGTGGATATTGCTTTGTATTATTTGAATAGCCAGGAAGAGCAAGCTCTGAATGTCTACTCCTCTACTCTCAGGCTTTGTTTACCCGACTTTCCCTTAACTTGTATACTCAAATATATAAGCATAATACTTCTTATGGTATATAGATTATTTTGAGTTTTGATCTTGATAGGGCTTAGAATATTATATATATATATATATATATATATATAGATATCTACTACTACTATATATATACCTACTACACATCTTTCATTTAACTCTAAGAATGAAGTCCAGCAACTCACCTGAGAGATCGATGCGAAACACCGGCACATCCACATAGGTGCTGCTCATGTTTAATCTTAGCTTTTTGGTCTTCGAGTCGTAGGCCTCCAGATAGAACTGCTGCTGCAGCCCGCCATCGTAGCCCGGCATACACTCCAGCTCCATGGTCGAGTATATAATGTTGTCATAGTTGTCAAAATTGATGGTGGCACCACCAATACCACCACCACCACTACCACCTCCAGTAGCTGCTGAATTGCCATCGTAGCCACCGGCACCACCTCCAATCAGACTTTGTGTGACGACGCCGTTGCTGAAGCTATATTCCATGCGTGAGTAATCGAAATGGGGTTGCTGCCATTCAGCTGGTTGTTCGTGTTGTTGTTGCATTGGTTGCTGCGGTCGTGTTGTTGTCGTTGTTGTTGCCTCTGCCGTAGACAGCGCTATGCTGGCCACAAAATCATCATCGCTAACATTGTAGATATCATCATCGACATCGACATCAGCATCCGCATCCGCAACATCATCCTCTAATGATTCCAAGTCCAGTTGATGCTCCAGGCTTGAAATATCAACATGCTGTCGCTGTCGCTGTCGCTGTCGTTGCGGCTGCTGCTTTTGTTGTGCGCCTGCTGCTTCGTAGTCGACCAAGTCGCTTGGCTCATCTGCTATGTAGTCGTCGTCGGCGTCGCCGTCGCCGTCGCCATCGCCTTCATCGTCATCGTCATCCTCGTCGACTTCTGTCTGCAGCTCGCCAACATCTTCTTCAGCAACCGCAATGTCATCGTCATCGTCATCGCCATCGCCATCGCCCTCGCCTTCGTCATTGTTCTCATCATTGTCGTTGTTATCCGCCAGCACGACTCTTGCCTGATCTGTGGACAAAGGCACATTATCTTTGTCTAGGGTCGCCTTGACTACATCTTTCTCTGCTGCAGCAGCTGCAACTGTTGCTGCTGCTGCAGCTGCTTCCACTGTTGTTGCTTGCTTATTGTTGCTGCTAATTGCTGCAGCCATTTGTTGCGCGGCTGCCGCCGGCTTGTTGCTAATTTGTGGCGCATTCGGTGGCAACAATCTGCTCTTGACTTTCTCATTGCCAATCGCCTCCAAAGATTTGCGTGCTCGCATTGTTGCCAGCATTGCGTCAATGTCGCTGCCGCTGCCGCTCCCGCTCCCGCTGCCGTTGCTGCTGCTGCTGCTGACATCATTCTTATTCTTGGTTGTTGTTGTTGTGCCTGCTGCTGCTGCTGCTGCTGCTGCCTGGGCTGCTACTGCTGCTGCTGCTGCCGTAATGTCATTTGCTGCTTGACGTTTGCTTCGCCTGGCTGCTGCAAAATGATGGATTATGTTGTGCTCGTTTACCTCGCTGCTTAGTCCTTGTCGCTGCTGCTGCTGCTCCTGCTGCTGTTGCTGCTCCTGCCGCTCTCGTTGCTGCTGTTTGTGCATGTTTTTCTGTCGCTTATTAAAATACTTTGCTGGCAGTTCGCCGTTGTTGTTTTTGACATTCGAGCCAGCAACTATTTCAGCCTGTTTTATATGTGACAATGATAAATTTGATTTTGTTGCACGTTGCAGCTTTTTCTTTGCCTTTGTTGTTGTTGTTGTTGTTGCTGCTGCTGTCTTAAGCAGCTTTGCAGCACGCCGCACACGCCGCTTTGTGTCCTGTGGCAACTTTGACTGCTTTGGCTGCTGCTTTTTGGCCAGTAATCCATCAGTTTTGTTATTGATGTGGGCGGCCGAGGGCGTGGATGCTGCCTTGCCCATCAGCAACTGTTGTTGCTGCTTGCTACGCTCAATGGCTGCCAATGTCTGCGACGGTGTAAATGATGTGCGCTTTCTAAGACGCTGCAATTGTTGCGGACTCAGGCTATATCTTTGCTGCTGCTGCTGCTGCTGCTGCTGTTGCTTATTATTAGATTTAACATGGCCAGCATTTATTTTGGTTTTGGCTTTCACATTTTTATTATTGGCAGCTGATGCAGCCGCATTGTTCCGTCCATTATTGGCGTTGCCATTGCGCTCACGTACGTATTCCATGTGCGGATAATTCGCATCGTGTCTGCCGTATTGTGTTTGCAGCATTTGATTGCCGTGCATTGTCGTCTGATTCGATGAATTGAGAGACGCAGAGGTCACCACATACGGACGCAGCGTACAATTGCGCAGTGCGCCCGGCTTGGCTATATACAATAACAATAACAATAAAATAAGCAAGAGGAAAATCAACCCAAATAATAAACCAATGGAATTTCATTTAAATTCTATCAAATTAATTACAAAACACACTCACCCGCTGGCACCACCTGGAACAGGCAGGGCTCCGACTGTTTGCCAATCGCATTGCGGCCCCAGCAAGCCAACGTGCCGTAGTCTCGCTCGCCCTTGGGCGTATAGATCAGCTCACTAACTGTTTCCACTGCAACCACAACAAAAAAGTACCATATGTGTGTGTATGTATGTAAACAATGAAGAGAGTCAATTGTGCCTTAAATGGATTTCATTGTGCGGCTGGACATGGAGCATTGTATTTGCATTAGGTTTTGGGCCAAGTTAAATGAAATAAATTCTGCTTGGTCAGTCAGGCAGGCCAACTGGGAAGCACAGGTAATTCAATTTATGTGCATAATATTGATAACATGTAAGAATGTTCTAAGTTAAATGAGTAAAGACTAGATACCCTGTAAATGGTAGCAATTTTTAAGAGAGACTCTTAAGGGAACATAATTATGAATGGTTCAGAGAGCAACTCAAGTGTGGGAGTATGCCAAAATTTAAGGCTTTATATTCATTCTATAATGAGTCTATATTATGTAGCTTATAATATTTTATATAGATATTCAGTTGATCTGAGAAATATATACATAAAATGTGCTTAAAAAGTGAGTAGCTTTAATTGATTTTCGATTCCTTTTGAAATTAAATTAATGGCACTAATTTTGGTTAGTATATTTTATAAGTATATTTATATTAATATTTAAATATATATTCATATTTCTAAGATCTTCTCGTATAGCCAAACAAAAGAATATCGGAACATTTTTAATGACTTATCACTTAGCTCTAGTTATGATTTTAGAATATATCTATAATCCCTTTAATCAATGCACCATACAATTAAGCAACAATATGCCCGCTTTTCAAGCCCTGTATATATACAGGATATAGGCTCCAGCTGTTCATTTTGCAAAACCTGCTCAACTCAGGCGCAAGCACAATGCAAATTTTATGCAATGCATATGCAGGGACAGGCTCAATAAGGAGTTAGCAAAAAATAAAAAATGAAGAAGATGTAACTAACTTACCATAGCTCTCGAAGTGAGTATCATTGGACTCGACAACTGTGTGTCGCACATCGCTGCTGGTGGTCATGGTTGGATCCTGTATGGTAGCATAGTGTCCCGATGGCACCTCGAAGTGTTCGCCGCTGCTTGAGAAGGTCCACTCGAAATCGATTTCTGGCGGATCGGAGTTGACGCGACAGGGTATGGGCACCGCCTCCTCCAAGCTGGCGCCAATAACGCCAATCGTGCTGCTGCTGCAAACGGGCGCATCTGTGCGAGACAAGAATACATATAGTATATGAGAGGCAGGCCAGCAAAATGCAAAATAATGACCAGCTGCAGTGTCTATAAAGTAAGTCTCAATAATATGTTATATATATATATATATTATAAGGTATATACAATTTTATATTGTATTTATATTGCATGGCTTGAGCCTGACAGCTCGGCAGTGGACAGCAGCCGAGCAAATTGACAGCTTTGATTTTCAATTTAACTGCAGCAGCTGGTGCGTCCCGGACAGGTGTGAGGCGTCTCGGACAGCGGGCAGGTAGCATTTGATGCATTTTATTTAAATTGAACTTTGTCAGAATGTGACATATTGTTTTTATAAATTTCAACTGTTTGCAGTTGAGTTGAGCATATCAGCAGCACAACTTGGCTTTAACACTTGGCTTATGATTTATTCAAAGTATTGTCACCCATAGCAAAACTCTCTCACACTCAAGCCAAAAACTTTGACTTGAAGTTAAAAGACAGCTGCTGCCGTCGCGTCATAAACAAGCGCAGAGACAACTCAAGCCAAAGCCTAAGACTTCTTAGCATAAGTTTTTTACTTCATGTGGTTGATATTTCTCGCCCAGAAAAGAAAAGAAAGAAAATTATTTGAAAAGTTTTTGGCTGAGTGAAAGCAATACAAATGCCATAAAGTATTGAGGTATTTGCAGCGTGTAAAAGCAGATAAAATGCATTTGCTTGAGCTGATATATATATAATATATATATATATATATTATATAAAGGTATGCATGGTCTACCCAATGCCATGTGGTTGTGGCTTACAAGCTGCTTTTTGAGCTATTAGCCAGAGCAGCTTGACCAACTTATCAGAAAACAGTTTTGTGCCACTCACTTTCTCCCTCTATCTCTATTTATCTGTTTGTCCGTCTGTTTGCTGTTACCATAAAAAGTAGTCATAAATTTTATATGGCTGCGTCAATTTCACAATCGTAGAATGTCACTTCGAACATATTCTGATTAATTTCCAGCCAAGATACGAGCGCCAACTGCCATAAATCCATTTATCTCAATCATAGTCATGCCACACAATATTGCTACCCATTCACATACATTAACCCAACAATCCCAGCCACGCCCAGCCCCACTCAGCCACATTTGGGATGTGTGCGTTATGCAAATGTTAACGTGGCGTATACGTTATGCCCGTGCAAATAGCTTTGGCTGCGCTTACGCTCTACAGCACTCGGATAGCTCTTCAATTTTGATAGCTG